>JAYESA010000018.1:62086443-62308943 GCA_036927795.1 Iris macrosiphon
ATATATATATATATATATATATATATATATATAGTTTTTGTCTCGTAGTTTTGGTTCATAGTCTACCCTGATACAACAATATAATCCTACAACCAAACAAGGACAAGGGTTAAACCATCGAACCATGATAGCCCACATCCCTAAACTATTTAATAGAAGGTACAATCACAATTAAGCTCATATATAAAATTGGCCAATCGCTTATACGGCTTACTAGGTGGAGTCTGGGTTATCCCAGAGCTATTATACATATAATAGGAATCCTCAGATCGAACCATGTTCTAGCAGGGGCTAGCCGAGCTATGAATCGTCGCATAGCATATAGTAGTATGCACCAGTACCTCGTAAGGCCATAATGTTAAGATCGTATAGAACACATAGTATAATATAATAGTCGGATATTGCCATCCACTAATGATGATTTAAATAATATCCATGGGGGCCAGCCTTCACTCCCCATATAATGATTGAGGGTGGCTAGTTAAGTAAGATCTTAAAATTTTGTCCCTCCCAAGGCTCTATATATTTTAGTTGCCTAGTTAACCCTACGGTTAGATGGAATAACATGGAGTGGTCACATGTTACTCACCTTATATGTCGTACCGTACTTCAGGCACGCTAGATACTAATTCACTTTATCACTTAGTAGTTTAATTTGGATTCACCCGAGCATGATACAACAGTCAACAAATCCTAGCCATGATTGGTTATTGATCAAATATCATGTCCATGATGGAGGAATTTGATTACATCACATGTCGCTTAACACGTAGGCACACCTTAGTGTAAACATGTAACATAGTTACGTAGAAATACTTAACACGTAGGAACACATAGCACGTAGTAAGTGTATCTGTACGGATACCAATAGTCGAGTCAAGTTGGCAATCATTGGTATATCACATAAGGTCTAGCACATAGCAATACGTAGGTCGAGTCAGGCACATAGGTAGTCATAGTCACTTGGCCGCATGGTCTATCTCTATTCATAGTTAGGTCAAGCATATAGTCAGGTTCAACACATAGTCACTCAGTTCTCATGCATTCCAATCATCAATCTCACACTTAGAATCACAAAAATCCAATAAAACATCAAACAAAGAAAATCAATAAATCATACACATAGGGCCGCATAGGGACATGGACGCATAGAGTCAGTATCGCCTATGACAGGTGCCACATAGAGGTTGTTGCCGTATATGAGTCAAGGCCACATAATTTTGCTTGCCGCATATGGGTTAAGACCGCATGAGACGTTCTGGAACTTAGCAAATTTCTCATTCGTTCAGCGAGTGAAACACAATGGGTTCAAGGATTAGCTCCAGAATACTTGTGTAATAATCATGCTTCCAACAAGATAGACGCATGCTGGTCAGATATACGGCAAGTGTCCAGGCCATATAAGGATCATGCCGAATGGAACTCTCGGCCGTATATGGTGCTGGCTACATGAGAACTTCGTCTTCTCCAGACAGCAAGTTCCGCCATGGTGAGAACTCTAAAATTCGAAAACTTAGAATGTAGATCTACTCTAATTCACCCATTAAAACCGAAAACTTTAAGTACTAAAAGTGTTTAGAATCATCATGAGCACATAATAGACTAATAAAATACAAAAAAAAGTACAAAAATAAAAAATCAAGAGGTTTCTCTATGTTGTGCAATGTGTACTTGCCTAAATGAAGGAAGGGAAAAAAAATAAGAGAATGAGGGAAGAGAGATAAAGAGGTTGACTTATATATGATTGGGTTGAGGTTTAGACCATGAGTTCACTCATGCCTAAACCAACCCAACAATAAAATTGTTAGTCTAATTGAACCAAAGAATGGGTCTAGTCTACATGACATACAACCTAATTACTATGCAAGCGACAAATAATATAGGCAGAAAAACTAATATGTTCCAAATACATATATCGGAAACGAGGAGTGACATCTCTACCCAACTTAGAAAATTCTGTCCTCGGAATTCAAAATTAAGGCTAGCTAGAGAAATCAAAATGAGTGATACACAAACTACAAGCATATCTACACATGCAATCAAATTCAAGCATATAATAAAGAAAAGCTATGTCATGTAGCATGGGTAAACGAATCACGAGATTCGAGATACAAAGGCTTAAGAACGAATATACCTTCTATGTTGAACAAGTACGGATACCGAGATCGAATATCGTCCTCACACACCCACATCAACTCTCCCAAAGGGTGATAACCCCAAGCAACCCGGACAAGATGGATAGTCCGAGTCTTAAGAAATTTCTTTCTTCGGTCCAAAATGGATACGTGTTGCTCCTCGTAAGACAAGTCGGTACCAACGACTAGCTTGGAATGGTCGAGAATATGACTTGGATCCGGGATATACCTACGCAATTTAGATACATGAAATACGTCATGCACCTCACATAGAGAAGGCAAAAGGGCAAGACGATAAGCAACATCGCCTACCCGCTCGAGGATATTGAACAGACCAACGTATAGTGGACTAAGCTTCCCGCGAACCCCAAATCTAATAACTCCATGGGTTGGCAAAATCTGCAAGAATACATGGTCGCCGACACAAAACTCTAAAGGCCTACGATGCTGATCTGTCCAATATCGATGCCTATCTTGTGCAATCCAAAGTTGCTCTCTGATCTGTTTGACAACTTCTACTATCTACATGATCATCTTGGGCCTAACATATTTCTTTCACCTATATCATCCCATACTAATGGTGTGCCCTGGCCTAAGAGATATAAAAACTCCTACTGGGTGGGTTTGTAACTCGCTCAAATGCGAAAGAAATTAGATTATCCCTGCACTTTCTCTCATATAATGCTTCGAATGATGCCATATGAATACTTGCTTGATAACTATTTTTGTATGAAAACTCAACAAGTTGAAGGTGATCTTCCCAAGACCATCCAAAATCCAAAGTACAAACTCGTAGCATATCTTTCAGGGTCTGGATGGTTCTCTTTGATTACCCGTCTGTTTGTGGATGATAAGCGGTACTGGATCTCAACTTGGTGCCCAAACTCTGGTATAAACTCTTCCAAAAATATGAAGTGAATGGAGTGTCTCGATCGGATATAATACTCACTGGGATGTCGTACTGTCTTACTATCTGTCATATGTACATCTCTACTAACTGCTCTGTAGATTGTCCTAGTCGGAAAGGAAGAAAGTAAGATTTTTTTGTGAGACGATCTACTATTACCCAAACTGTATTACGACCAGTTGGGGATCTAGGTAAACCGGTCACAAAGTCTATCGTGATATGTCTCACTTCCACTCCGGAATAGGAAGCAGATGTAATAATCATGTCGGTCTTTGTTGGTCGGCCTTCACTTGCTGACATACAAAACATCGAAAAACGAATCTTGCTATCTCCTTCTTTATCCCGTTCGACCAGAAATATTGCTTGATGTCTTCATACATCTTGGTATATCATAGATGAATTGAATACTAGGAACTGTGCGCCTTGGTCATTACTTCTTGCCGGATATCTCCACTTGGCACACAGAGACGATTTCCAAACCTAAGAGTTCCATCTTCATGAATCGTCAACTCTTTCCTGAGACCAGACTCACATTTCGTCCTAAGCTTCTGAACTTTCGGATTATTTGCCTGAGCCGCCTTAATCCTCTCTATAATAGTAGATTGTACCTATAAACTAGCCAATACTTCTACGTCTCACGGAAGTACTATCTCGATCCCCATTTCTCGAATATCTTCTAAGATATACCGCTGCGATGTCAACATAAATATACTACATCTCCTGCTAAGAGCATCTGCTACCATATTTGCCTTGTCTGGATGGTACTGGAGTTCCATATCATAGTCCTTTATCAATTTTAGCCACCTCGTCTGCCTCATTTTAAGTCCTTCTGAGTGAATACATACTTTAAGCTCTTGTGATCCGTACATATTTCTACCTGATCACCATACAAGTAGTGCCTCTACAGCTTAAATGCAAATACTACCACAACCAACTCTAAATCGTGAGTCGGATAATTCTTCTCGTGATCTCGAAGTTGCCGTGATGCATAAGCTATCACCATTCTATGTTGCATCAATACATACCCAAGTCCTTTGCCTGACGTGTCATAATACACTGTAAACCCTCAAGAACCTACTGGATGTGTGAGAATCGGAGCTGAAATCAATCACTTCTTTAATTCTTCAAATGATATCTAGCAGTCTGCTGACCATTCGAACTTAGCCTTCTTGTACGTTAATCGAGTCAGCGGTACTAAAATTCTTATAAAGTCTGCCATGAACCTTCTGTAGTATCCTGTCAATCCTAGGAAACTACACACTTTAGCTACTGTCTTAGGAACTGGACAACTCTATACGGTCTCAACCTTCATCGAATATACTATTACTCCTGCTCCAGAGATGATGTGACCCAAAAATGACATATGATCCAACCAAAACTTGCACTTGCTGAGCTTTGTGTATAATTGGTGTTCCCTCAAAATCTTTAAGACCTTCCAAAGATGCTCTTCGTGCTCCTCTTCGCTACTGTAATAAATTAGAATGTCGTATTTGAAAACCACCATGAACTGATCTAGATATGGCATAAAAATATGGTTCATCAAATCCATAAATATTGTTGGAGCATTAGTCAGTCTGAATGGCATAACTATGAATTTATAATGCCCATATCGTGACCTAAATATTGTCTTGGGTATATCTTGCTCCTGAACTCTTACTTGATGATACCTTGATCGAAGATCGATCTTAGAGAAAACTTTGGCTTTACTAAGCTGATAAAACAAATAATCGATCCTTGGTAATGGATACTTATTCTTCACTGTTACTATGTTCAACTGTCTGTAGTCGATACATAACCGTGATGACCCATCCTTCTTCTTCACTAGAACCACTAGGGCTCCCAAAGGTGATCCACTGGTTCGGATAAACTTTTTTGCCTTCAGCTCTTCTACATGTTGGTACAGCTTGTCTAATTCTGATAGTATTATTTGGTGAACTTTGCAAGATATTGGCCCGCTCCAGGGATCAACTCTATACAAAACTTAACATCTCTTACTGGGGGTAACCCTGGTAGTTCTTCTGGGAAGACATCTAAGAACTCATTGACTATCTCGGGAAGTGGTCCTTCTACTATTACTACTGCTGCGATCCTCTCTTCATGCATGTCTCCCATAGATCTGTCAAAGGCAAAACCTTTCATACCTGTGAAACTAAATAGTACCTACCCTTATGGCAATCTATCATAGCATGACTGTCTCTCAGCCAGTCCATGTCTAAGATAACAATAAAGTTATCCATAGGAAACTCGATCAACCATGCTGGTAGTGAATGCCCGCACACTACGACCGGACTCACTATACATACTCTACTAACTCCTACGAGCCCATTACCAGTGAGAATATTCAACCTCTCTGGCAATGCCTCGAACTCTAATCCAATACGTGTCGCAAATCGTGCAGATACAAATGAATGAGATACACCAGAATCAAACAATACTATAACAGAAAAAGATGCGACATATATGTTACCTACTACTACGTCGCCTGATGCCAAAGCCTCCTCCAGAGATAAAGTAAAAGCTTGTCCTTGGTCCTGCTAGACTCCTTGTTGTTGCCTCCCTTGGATACGTTGTTGTGCCTCTGCTGGCCCTGCTACTGATATGCTATTGTTGGTATATCTGAGCTTGCGTCGATAGCGAACGCTAAGCTAATAGCCTCACTGTTATTATTGGCCCTCTCTGCTGGACTGCCCCTGGTGCTAGCAGCGATGGTAACTGTACGACTGGCCCTCATGGCCTCTGCATCATCGGATAATTGATAATCCGGTGATCTGGACTGCCACACCTCATACACAACCCATTGGCTGCCCTACACACATCTCCAGTATGTCCTTCCTTGCCACAGTAAGTGTAACCCACAGGTGCTCCCTGCCACTATTGTAAACACCCAGATTTTTAGAATTTAATTTTAGAATTTTAATTATGTATTTTTGAGTTTTTGGAGATTTTTCTGTAATTTTTAATTAATTATAATAAATGTTCTTCAGGGATTTATATTTTTGTATATTAAATTAATAATTAAAATATTGGAAAAATTATATTTTTAGGTTTATAATTAATAATAGAGTATTGTATAATTTTTTTGGAATTTATTGCACTCCAAAACTATTTTTAAATAGCCATTTGCATTAGTTTTAAATAAACCAACCCAGACCGAACCAACCCAACTTAAACCAACCCAAACCAAACAAACTGAACCCAACCCTAACGGATCTGGATCCTACCCGAACCCATAACTCGTGACCCGACCCGCACACCCCTTAATCTACTGTAACTGCTACCCACACCAGTTCATTTCCTCTCCCTCAACCGCGGTCGACCCCCCTTTCACCTTCCCATAACGTCCACCTACGACCTCCTATAAAACCCCCAGACCCACCCCCTCATCCACCATCCAACCCTCTCATATTTTCGATGAGCAACCACCAATGATGACGTCGGACCGCCGTGCACCACCGCCGTGAAGACGAGCCATCCAACATCTCGAGCTCAGCAACGGTAAGGTATGTTACTTCCCACCTTCGTATCTCTTTGCACAGTTATCCAAATATCGATCTGTCAAATCCTATTATTTTTAAATTCTACTTAAATAGTAATTTAAACAACATAACCAAGATTTAATCTCTTTAATTAGTTTATTTTAATTTATTATATGCTTTATTTTATTCGTGGTTGAAGTTGACCAAAAACTTGATTTTCTAAACCCAAATTTTTTCGAAAAGGAGTGCATCCCACTAAACAAGGCAACTTCGTCGTACCAAAGCTCTGGTACATGTATTTGTCCCTTCGAGATATTACTGCTACTGGCTCCCCGACACAGAGCTCTGGCACATATATTTGGCCCTTCGAGATATTACTGCTACCGGCTCTCCGACACAGAGCTTGTAGTGGTTTCAGCCTGAGTACTAGTGATGCTCTCATTTATATTTCACATAGCTGGTTATATAGCTTATCCTGAGGATCTATTTTTATATACTGTATTTTATTTGGCTTGAGTGTTTATTGTACCTTGCTATGTCCCCTGAGGACCTGGATCCGGATTATGTTCCCAGGTACAACAGAAGAGGAATACCCCGAGGTTTACGGGATATGAGCTGACACTGGAGCAGTACTGGCACTAGAGGACGAGGTTGTGCCAGAGAATTTCTTCTGAGTATTCTGTTACATACTCAGTTATTTTTGCTTCCAATTATTTTATATCTTGACTCTTGGATTTTTGAATTAACTTATTATCGGGTTGTTCCCCGAGATATTTTTATTTGGATTTATTGATGGACTATATTTCTTTATATTGAATAGTCTATCATATTGAATTGTGTTTACTTTCTGCGGATGAGATTAGAATTAGACTGTGACATGTATCGTAGACAATTTTATTTATTACAGCTTAAGTGTACTCTAACGGGTCCATTAAATTGGGTTTGCCCATTGGAGTTGTGTTGCTGGCCATTTTCACGTAGCTAGTCCCTCGGTATTTTGGTACTAGGACGTGACATAGTTTTTGTGGTTGCCCATGCATGTCTACGACTATGTTGCCTCAGTTTCAACTAAGGAATCGAGCAAGCGATTAGGATAGGATAAGTTATAGGATCTTATCCACTTGTTGATATGTTCTTGACCTCTATATCAACTTTAAAATAATTTCTTGACTTGCATCCTGCCTTGATTCCTCTATGCGTCTCTCATAGTTTACTTTGGATGCAGAGTAATGGATCCACGAGCCAGCGATAAGACTCCTGCATGAATACCATAAGTTGTTGTTTTTATTTACGATGATGGGGTAATGCCACTAAGTGGAGATCCCTCCACTCAACAAAGCAATCAAGCAGATCAGCACGCCTCGAGGTTCCGGTGAAACGATATTCCACCACCGCCGCAGTTTACTCCACTGATGCCCATTTTTCTAATAGGACAACCTATGGATGGACACCATATGTTTCAAATATTCTACGCAATAATGAAATCCCAATAGCAGATTCGTCAAGAGGCTCAACGTCACGAGGCAGAGAACCTAAGAAATAGTATAGTGACCGCACTGGAGCAGGTGAACCAACCAGCTAGACGACCATCGACAGGATCTATCACTGATTTCCGCCAGCTGAAGCCCCGTACCTTTTCTGGCAAGAAGGAGCCCACTGAAGTTCATGAGTGGCTCATAAACACTCAACACCAATTGGAAGCTGCTGAGCTTCCGAGAGAGCGTTGGATGACTGCCATCAGGATACAGTTGACGGACAATGCACATCACTGGTGGCTATCTGAGAAGAGACAGCTCAGACCAGCCTGAGTCACTTGGGAGGAATTCTCTAGACTCTTTCAGGAGATGTATATTCCATCTATTGCTTGATCAGAACTTTGGGACAAGTTCAATCACCTCACTCAAGACAATATGACAGCAAAAAAGTACAATACAGAGTTTATCCATTTGAGCCGCTTTGTACCTACACTAATTCCGACAGAAGAAGAGAAGGTTGAGAAATTCTTTGACGGACTAAACTTTAAGCTACAGAGACAGATTAGCTCTGTCGTACCTACTTCCTATACGGACGTCCTTGCTGCAGCCCTACACATGGAGCGTGTCATCAGGAGAGAGTCCAGCCAGAAGCGGCCGCATGCACTACCACCATACCGAGCGCAGCAGGGAGGAGCTGCAAAGCGACCACAGATAAATCCATCACCGAGAGCATTTATACCACTAGCATTAGTCCTTCCTACTTGTTACTACTGTGGCAAGGTAGGCCATATTGAGAAAGAATGCAGGCACAAATGGGATTATGTTTAGCTTGCGGATCCAGCCAGCATTCAGCTAGGGATTATCCTAAGCGTCGAGAAAGAGCACCGATGGTACACCGACAGGCTTTACCAGCACCGAGACTAGTCCAACAGCCACATAGACCAGATTATCCAGCACTAGGAGTACCACAGATGGAAGTTGGAGGAGTCAAACCATCAACACCGGAAGGATATCAGCCGAGGCCACCATTAGCACCACAGGCATCACTCTTTCAGTAGGCCCAGCAACAGCAGAGGGTACCACCACAGGGACGTGGACAGGCTTTTGCAATGACAGTAGAAGAGGCACAGACTCAAGGAGTAGCGAACATGAGTAAGATTTAATTATATTTCTAGTAATACTTTAGCTTGTGCCTGTTAGTTCTATTCCCTAGCCTATACCTAGTATTATGATTAGTATGACCTTGTTAGTCTAGATTAATAAGATGTCAGTGCTACTCAAGTTTTCATTTCTTCCCTACGTATTGATATGTTCTTATAGTTTTATTTCTTCTGCTTGAACAATACCCTCACCCTTCTACTCAATTTTTCCTTGTTCATGGTTCCTTATCCCTTGTGTCGTGCTTCAACAAACATGTTTTGCAACCGCATCATCTCTTCTGGAGCAAACCTTTTTCTTGACCGGTTACGTTTTATTTTCTTAATTGCGAGGACGCAATTCTTTTAAGGTGGGTAGATTGTAAACACCTAAATTTTTAGAATTTAATTTTAGAATTTTAATTATGTATTTTTGAGTTTTTGGAGATTTTTCTGTAATTTTTAATTAATTATAATAAATGTTCTTCAGTGATTTATATTTTTGTGTATTAAATTAATTATTAAAATATTATAAAAGTTATATTTTTGGGTGTATAATTAATAATAGTATTGTGTAATTTTTTTTAGAATTTATTGGGCTCTAAAACTATTTTTAAATAGCCATTTGCATTAGTTTTAAATAAACCAACCCAGACCGAACCAACCCAACTTAAACCAACCTAAACCAAACCAAACCGAACCCAAACCTAACGGATCTGGATGCTACCTGAACCACAACCCGTGACCCGACCCGCACACCCCTTAATCTATTGTAACTGTTACCCGCACCCATTCATTTCTTCTCCCTCAACCGCGGCCGACCCCCCCTTTCACCTCCCCATACGTCCATCTTCGACCTCCTATAAAACCCCCAGACCCACCCCCTCGTCCACCATCTAACCCTCTCATATTTCTGATGAGCCACTGCGATGACGACGCCGGACCACCGTGCACCACCGTCGCGAAGACGGGCCGTCCAACATCCCGAGCTCAGCAACAATAAGGTATGCTACTTCCCACCTTCGTATCTCTTTGCACAGTTATTCAAATATCGATCTGTCAAATCCTATGCGAAGATCACATGACCTTCTCAAACCCTGTATAATTAGTTCGGGGTATCGTGTCTTATATCAGTCACAAATCGTGACACAAACAGAAAAAATGACCCAATTTATAGTTCAGAAAACTGTCCCAAAGTCCCATGTTCGTGGCCATTTTTCTTCCAACCTATTTAATATTTTTAAATTTTACTTAAACAGTAATTTAAACAACATAACTGAGATTTAATTTCTTTAATTAGTTTATTTTAATTTATTATATGTTGTGTTTTATTCGTGGTTGAAGTTGACAAAAAACTTGGTTTTCTAAACCCAAAATTTTTCTAAACACCGGAATCAAAGCGTATTCGTCAAAAAATACCGTATCGGCCTGTTTTGACACTCGTCATAATTTTGTATGTGCTTGTCATTTCGCAACAAAATTTACGCCATCGGATTCATAGCATTATGCTGGTACTATGACCCAAGTTTGGTTTGATTTTGAGAACATTGACGCAACCCCATTTTTGTAGGCCCCACAGTTCTACTTGACGGATAATTTCGTGACCGGCTCATCAAAATTCAGTTCTGGACATTCCGTTGGATTCATGTCATCATTCTGGACTCGTAGACACTAAGTTTGACGAATTTGAAGAACTTTATCTCTAGCACATTTTTGGTGTGAAGTGGGCCACATGTGGACCCAACTTTGACTAGAAACTGTCAATTCTGCCCCTATATCCAAATTGAACTTATGGATAGTCAATTCTAGCTATTTGATGTATTCTGAGAGCAATAATAATGTTTATTTCAGCAACCGGAGGTGTACCTGAAGATTCTACTTTCATCGGAGCAACTGACGGAGCTCAGAACACAGGAAAGTGTACCTTACCAACTTGCAGAAGATCATGTGCTATTATTTGCTTATATTTTTTCCATATACTTCTATGATGTACCTGTTCAACCTAGGACCGTGAGACGTTGCTTAGCGTCCGAACAAGATTCGGGTGTCGACGTCGTACGCGGATTCGTGTAACGTTATTTAGAGAGTTGATTCCATGATCCTATATTTTACATGATTGCTTTACCAAGTACGTCATACCATAGGATACTTGATACTATTCATGTGACAGAATCTTTTCTGAGTTATTCATGGTAATTCTGTATATGTTTACAGGATTTGTGACATAAGACTTGCATACATAGATATTATTATGACTCATTGTACTAGCTAGAGGTCATGATCTTGCATGTTATGAATATGAGACATGAGGTTACATTGGGTAGGAAGAGACACACATGCTACAGGCTGATTATATATATATTATATTACTGGAGAGTGCCTTAGTCTCTGTACCAGAGCAACGGCACATGTATTTGACCCTTCGAGATATTACTGCTACCAGCTCCCTGACACAGAGCTTGTAGTGGTTTTAGCCTGAGTACTAGTGATGCTCTCATTTATATTTTACATAATTGGTTACATAGCTTGTCCTGAGGATCTATTTTTATATACTGCATTTTAATTGGCTTGAGTGTTTATTGTACCTTACAATATCCCCTGAGGACCTGGATCCAGATTATTTCTCCAGGCACAGCAGAAGAGGAATACCCCAAGGTTTACAAGACATGAGCTGACACTGGAGCAGTACTGGCACCAGAGGACGAGGTTGTGCCCGAGAATTTCTCTTGAATATTCTGTTACATACTCAGTTATTTCTGCTTTCAGTTATTTCATATCTTGACTCTTGGATTTTTGTATTAACTTATTATCGGGTTGTTCCCCTAGACATTTTTATTGGGATTTGTTGATGGACTACATTTCTTTATATTGATTAGTCTATCATATTGAATTATGTTTACTTTCTGTAGATAAAATTAGAATTAGACTGTAACATGTATCGTAGACCATTATATTTATTACAGCTTAAGTGCACTCTAACGGGTCCATTAAATTGGGTTTTTCCATTGGAGTTGTGCTGCTAGCCATTGCCACGTGGCTAGTCCCTCGGTATTTTGGGACTGGGGTGTGACAACTGTTGTTGTTGTTACTGTCTCGGCTGTTGCCGAGCCGACGCTGTCACCGTCAAAACTGTTGCCCTTCTCGGTGTTGAATCATATATGCGAACGCCAGGTGATAGTGCTGATTTTCGAGATACTCCTCTACCTCCTCCTCCAATCTGAGCAGGAGACCTCTTTTGGCCTCCTGTCCTTGCCGATAACCTCTGCATGGTAAGCTCGTACCTCCGAGCTGCTATTAGTACTTCTTCATAAGTCTAGTAGTCATGCCCCTCTACCAATTATAGAATTTCTAGATAAAGTCTTTACTGGAATCTTATTTCTCTATCCGACTCCGTAGCCACCATAGTCGGAGCGAATCTACTCAGCCTGCAAAACTCGACTGCATATCCATCTACAGTCCTACTGGCCTGCTTGAGACCGATAAATCTTTGTTGGAGCTCTTATTATGCTATGACTCCAAATTACTTGGCCCAAAATTGATCCCTGAAACTGTCCCAGGAGATAGGATGCCTCAAGCCAACCTCTACTGACGCCCACCAGTCACGGGCAAGGTCTTGAAGCTACAATCGGACCTGGTCAACTTGTTCATCAGCCAAAACCTTGGCCGCCGCCAGAATAACTTCGATGTCTAGGATCCATGGTGTTCTCCGTGCCGTCAAAGTATCTCGGGTTAATTCGATAAAATCTAATCGACACCCCCAAATCATTTCTTCCTTCTCTTTCCAGGACCGTCAGCAAACCCTGACTCAATAAGATATTCTGCTCTTGTTGTTGAAACTATTGATGCTATTGCACTGCCATCTAATGTTGCTGCGTAGCCATCATTCCCCGAAAGATCTCTAGTAATTCTTGGTTGCCAAGTACCGTTGGTACTGTCGGTACTACTGGGGGTACGGGGATTTAAGGGGCTGGTTGCTCAATATGTCCAACTTTCTGTTCCACCGTGCCAGTTTGCTCAACTACTGGCTCTATTCGAATTTGACTCTGAACATGTGCTACCTCCCTTTGTTTCCCAGGGGAACCCTGTCCTGCCAAGCCTGCTGCTCCAGCAACTGAAGAAGCCCTAGAGAAATGGACAAGAAACATCAAGAATAGGACGGGGAGGATCAAGGAAGCAAACAGTTTAATAGTTCAAGCATTGGTATCGAGGGAGACGAAGAAAGATATCAAAGGGGATATATTTGATTGAGACTCCTACGATCATAACACCCCATAAGTCTGAAAATACAGACCTATATGGGCCACCACTAAAACCTTATCACACCCTAGTACCGGAATACAAAGACAGATATGGCCATCTCCCTCGTACAAGGTATAGAACAACGTACAACGGTCATGGCTATAACTAGACAAGGGGGTGCATACTACAAGCAAGTCACTTAGGGTCACACATTACATCTATTGTCTCAATCAGTCAAGTAAGAACAGTAAACATAGAACATATATGACAAGGAAGTAAGGCATCCCAAATGCCATGCCATAATATTTTAGGAATCAACTGTGTAAAAATAAGAAAGCTGACAGAGTATCAAAAGTACATGACCATGATCAGCTGTAGTCTGATTAATTATAATCATGTAAAAAACTAAATGTCCATATTTACGGCTAACAAGTGCCGGCGGCTAAACGTCCAAAATGAGTAAAATGTGTAATAGCGAGCATGGAAGAAGAAACCCACTCATTTTCCTCAGTGGCCATCCGTCTAGTGCACGCAATTATTCAGGGGGAAGTACACTTGATCATCGGCTGCTGCTCTAAACCTGGCCATGCAAAACCAGTGGGGTTAGACCCCAAATAGCAAGTACCACAAAGGAAGCACGAATGAAGAAATAAAACAAGGTTATGATATATATATATATATATATATATATATATATATATATATATATATATATATATATATATATATATATGTCTCGTAGTTTTAGTTCATAGCCTACCGTGATACAATAATCTAACCCTACAACCAAACAAGGATAAGGGTTAGACCATCGCACCATAATAGCCTACGCCCCTAAACTATTTAACAGAAGGTAAAATCATAATCAAGCTCAGTTACAAAATTGGCCAATTACTAATATGGCTTACTAGGTGGAGTATGGGTTATCCCATAGGTATTACGCATATAATAGGAATCCTCAGATCGAACCATGTTCTAGCAGGGGCTAGCCGAGCCATGAATTGCCCCATAGCATATAGTAGTATGTACTGATCCCTCGTAAGGCCACCGTGCTATGATTACATAAAATACATAATATAATATAATAGTCGGATATTGCCATCCACTAATGAGGATTTAAACAATATCTATAGGGGCCAACCTTTACTTTTTATATAATGATTGAGGTGGCTAGTTAAGCACATTCTCGGGATTTCGTCCCTCCCATGTTCTACATGCTTTAGTTGCCCAGTTAACCCCACGGTTAGCTGGAATAACATGACATGGTCATATGTTACTCCCCTTATATGTCATGCCGTAGTACGGGCACGCTAGATACGAATCCACTTTGTCACTTATTAGTTCAATTTGGATTCATCCGAGCGTGATACAACAATCAACAAATCCTAGCCACGCTTGGTTATTGACCAACTATTATGTCCATGTTGGAGGAATTTGATTACATCACATGTAGCTTAGCACGTAGGCACACCTTGGTATAAACATGTAGCATAATCACGTAGAAACACTTAGCACGTAGGAACATATAACATGTAGTAAGTGTATCAGTATGGATACCAATAGTCGAGTTAAGTTGCCAATCATTGGTAATCACATGAGTTCTAGCACATAACAATACGTAGGTCGATTCAGGCACATAGGTAGTCATAGTCACTTGGCCGCATGGTCTATCTCTATTCATAGTCAGGTCAAGCATATGTCAGGTTCAATACATGGTCACTCAGTTCTCATGCATTTCAATCGTCAATCTCACACTTAGAATCACAAAAATCCAATAAAATATCAAACCAAGAAAATTACTAAATCATGCACATAGGGCTACATAGGGTCAGGGACGCATAGAGTCAGTGTCGCATATGATAGGTGCCGCATAGAGGTTGCTGCAGCATATGAGTCAAGCCCGCATAGGTCTGCTTGTCGTATATAGGTCAAGGCTGCATAAGTCTGCTTGTCGGATATGGGTCAAGGCCGCATAGGTCTGCTTGCCGCATATAGGTCAAGGCCGCATGAAATATTCTGGGACTTAGCAAATTTCTCATTCGTTCATCAAGTGAAACACAAGGAGTTCAAGGATTAGCTCCAGAACACTTGTGTAATAATCAGTCATGCTTCCAACAAGATGGATGCATGCTGGTCGGATATGCGGCAAGTATCCAGGCCGCATGAGGATCATGCCACATGGAACTCTCGGCCGCATATGGCGCTGGCCGCATGAGAACTTCGTCTTCTCCAGACAGCAAGTTCAGCCATGGCAAGAACTCCAAAAACCAAAAATTTATTTTCTTCATAAAAACTTTATTTTAACTCCGAATCAAGTGAACTAAAAGCTAAAATGCTCGAAATAAAGTGCTCCATCCATCCCAAAAACTAATTTTCAAAAATATCATGTTTTTGTAGATCAAAACCACAAAAAAAATCAAAGAACCCATGAAAACCCTAAACTTAGAATATTGATCTACTCAAATCCACCCATTAAAACCGAAAACTCCAAGTACTAAAAGTGTTTAGGATCATCATGAGCACATAATAGACTAATAAAATATAAGAAAAGAGCAAGAATTGAAAATCAAGAGGTTTCTCCATGTAGTGCAAGGTGTACTTGCATAAATAAAGGAAGCAAAAAAATGAGATAATAAAGGAAGAGAGAGAAAGAGGTTGACTTATATATGCTAGGGTTGAGGTTTAGACCATGGGTTCACTCATGCCCAAACTAACCCAATAATTAAACCGTGAGTCTAATTGAACCAAAGAATGGGTCTAGTCTCCATGACATGCAACCTAATTACCATGCAAGCAACAAACGATATAGGCAAAAAAACTAATATGTTCCAAATATGTATATCAGAAACGGGGGATAACAAGTACCGAGCTATTTCTCATAGCACAACAAAGGTGTTATATCTGCAGCATATTCTGAAGGAGCTAGGAGAAGAATAAGCAGGATCTGATGCTGCAGATTTATGGTATGACAATCAGTCCTCTATCCATATTGTCATAAATCCCGTATTTCATGAAAGGACAAAACATATTGAGATTGACTACCACTTTGTACGTGATGAATATCAAAAGGGATTAATAAAATTTTACCATGTGAGAACCAGCGATCAGATAGTTAACATTTTTACGAAGTCTCTTTTAGGACCTTGGGTTCAGTTTCTTTGTAACAAGATGGGCATGATTGATATCTATGCTCCATCTTAAGGGAGGGTGTTAAAGTATTAGTAGAGTTTAGTCCCACATAGGATAGAATAATAGAGAGAGGAGCTAGCCTCTCATATATATATGTACTCCTTTATTGATAATGAATCATTCAATCTATTCCTTTCTACTCGGTACATCAACCCACCATTATCATTCCTTGGGCATCTATTCTGATTTGTTCAGACATGAGTATCGAAGTAGATGGAGCAAAAGTTTAAAATCTCCTTAATGATATATGCTTCGTATATCGAAGATTCTACATGAGCCTTATTGTCCACCTTCTTCTTTAAGTGATGTAGATACCTATAAATAATATATTGAATAAATAAATTAATAGTACAAACTAATCTATTTATACCTCTTAAATGGATAAATCCATCGATAATGGACGGGAGCACCGACACGTACTTCATATGCAAGATAAATCGACAAATGCTCCATACTATCAAAAAACTGGGGGGAAGGGGATACCCTTTCTAACTTGCACAATGTTAATACAATCTTCTCCTCAAGTCCATCATATATTGCACTGTCAACTTGCTTGAACACAAGTATCTAAAGAATACCGATAACACGACCAACAGAGTCCATACTTGAGGAGGCAGCTGTTGGCCCATTGGTCATGATCAAACCATATTTCGATAATCGACTAAAACTAGGACTTGATATAACCTACGAGAACCAACGATACAGACGTATTACTGCTACAACCATAGTTTCAGAGAATGAGAATGCGACTTATTTCAGTATCGAGTTAATATAATTTTCTATTTATTGAGTATAGGAAAAAATGTAAATCGAGTCGCACTTGGCATTTAGAGGCTACCCAAAATATTTTCTAAACCCAAATTATTTTAGCCAAAATATTTTGAGTTTTGAAAATAGCCCAACCTATTTTTCCAAAACTAAGTTGGCTAAACCAACCCAACCCATTCTGATTCTGACTGGATTTAGGAAAACAAACTCGGTACAAAGTCGACACGAGTTCGGTGCGAGTTTGGCCCAAACTCGGTTCCAGACCCAGTAAGCCCTTGCAACCAGTTCTTCCTGCAGACTCGGCTCCAACATTCAAAAATTTGAACGTTTGGCATCCAAATTTGCCCTTAACTCGATCTGCAAAAGTACTATAAATAGATAAGGAATTCACCATTCTTACTCACTTAATTCACTTTCATTTCTCTTCTATATTCCCTCAGTACAAGAGCCTTTACATTTTTTAATCCCAAGCTTTCTACAACTCCTAAGCCTTAAGTGCCAGTGCATTCTTGGTTAGAAGTTTTTAAGAGTTGTAAAAATAGCTTGTCAAGAAGTTCAACACTTCGAGAAGTATTCAAGCCAATCCGATCAAAGCTCGTGTCTGTATGAAGTTGCAAGCCTTCGTATCAAAACTTGTGTTTCATTTGATAGTAGATTTCAACTCCGAGCTAGAGTTCTCGGGAATAGACTAGTCCTCTCAGAGGAAAACCAGTATACATCATTGTGTTTACGACTGCTGATCTCTCTCTTAACTTACTGTCATTTTATATTTACAGTGTTAGCTAACTGTGTTAATTTTTATTGGATAATTTTTATTCCACTACATATACATGCACTCTATTCACCCCCTCTAGAGGTGCTTATTCGATCCTATAGCAGCATCTCTCTCAGAGCAATGGAAAGTAACCACTCCATGAACACGTGGCAATCATGACTCTTTATCCTAGTCAGCTTGCGTTCGTTTGTTTGCCATGAACAAAAAGTTGAACGAACTTTTGTGTTACAAACTATAAAAGAAAGAAAAGAGTACAATAAATCATATACAATTACTACAAGAAAAATGGTATTTCTTAACGGTTTATTTCTTGACGGTCGTAAAAAACGGTCAAGAAAAGGGATTATCTTGACGATTTTAGATATACATAAAAAAACACACGTTTTATATCAATTTAACAAATTTTTACCATAATAGTTGATGGTTTTAGAGGAACCGTCAAGAAACACCATTTTATTTATTGATGGTTTGGTAATAACCGTCAACTAATATACATGCGAAAAAATTATGATAATTTTTTCAGCTGCCACTGTAGTAATTTTCTTAAAATTTTTATATTGTTAACGGTTGATGGATATTTTTCAAGCGAGAAACCCAGCAAACTTTCTCTCGATCTCTGAAAACATCCGATCGAGAAACCATCTCCCTCCACTTAGCAACTCTCCTCTCCTCTATCCCATCCCCCCCTCTTCCATTACTCCTCTTCCTCCTCCTCCTCCTCCTCTTCGAAATCCTGGCGGCCAAAACCCTAGATTTCTCGTTCCTCTCCAAAGCGATCTCCTCCTGCTCTCCCTCTGACCTCTCGACGTTGCTCCGCCGCAGACGAAAAGTCGGGTTGAGAGGACCATACATCTCCAGCTGCCTCGTCATCCCTAAGGTCCGATTCCAACTCTTCTTCTTCTTCTTCTTCTTCTTCTTCTTCTTCATTTTGTTACATTATTTTCATTTCACCGTCCTCCCAGCCCTAAAAAATTTCACTTTACCGCTGAAAATTGGCACGCTGAAGCAGGCGAACAATAAGAAGCCCTCTTCCTTTTTTGGTCTCTCTTCTTCCTTTCTCTCTCTTTCCTTAATATTCTCCTCCGTTGCTCTCTCTCGGAGGTTGGGCGGCAAGAGAGCTGTCGTCACCAGTGTGCGTCACCGCCGTCAGCGTTCGTCACCGGCTGCCGTCAGCGTGCGTCTTCGCCGTCACCGTCATCACCACCGTGGGTCACCGCCTTCACGGCAAGAGGTCATCTCTCACTCCTTCATCTCTACCCTTCCTTTTTATGAGTTTTTCTTTCTTGATTTATTATTTAGGGTTAATAATTGGGGATTTTTTAAGCATCATAATAGAAAGGATCATTATCTAGGGTTTTCTTTCTTATTTAGGGTTTAGACAAAGAAAACAACGTTTATGTTAGGCCCCTTTCCCTGTCGATTGGGATTTGGGGGAGACCTAACTGTGTGTGACATGATTAATGGTGGAAACAGAGGTTCAGGGAGAAGAATTAGGGTTTATTCATAGCAAAGAGCTTTGTCTACAGGGAAGAGAAGGAGGAAGAAGATCTATAAGCTAAGTACAAATTCATACATGATTCTTTCTCCATTCCTTTTCCTTATTTATAGCTACTATTAACTCTCCTTCTTGATCTTGACAGTTGGTGGCCGTTGAGGTAGTTATGCTGAGCTGTTCTCTCTCTCTGGTGCTGAAGAAGCCATGTATTGGCAGTTGGTACAGTTGGCATTGGCAGTTGGTACAGTTGGCATTGTACAGTTGGCATTGGCAGTTGGTACAGTTGGCAGAGTTGGATCTGTTCTTCTAATACCTGTTCCTGATGTTTGTGTCCTCCTGTGTCCTTCAAGTGTCATCCCTGTATCCGTGTCCCTCAGGTAGGGAAGGTATGTATCAGTAGTCCCCCCATCAATTAGACCTTGCCTCAAGGTCGAAATAGGGAAAACGTCTCACAAAGTCCTCATATACAATCCACTGAGCTTCCTCCTTGGTGCAGTCCTTCCATTGCACCAACAACTCTACTGCAGCCTTGTTCCTGTGCTGGACTAATCTTCGTTCCAGGATGCAGTCTGGTTCTAATAAGACTTCATCTCTCAAACTAGGAATACCCTCATTAACACTGATTCTTCTACTCAATCTTGCCTTGAGTTGAGAGACATGAAAGACTGGGTGAATCTGTGAGTCTGCAGGCAATTTCAGTTTGTAAGCTACCTGTCCAACTCGATCTATGACCTGATAAGGTCCAAAATACTTGGGTGACAACTTGTGAGGCCTCCTCTGACCTACAGAAGTCTGTCTATAAGGTTGTAGCTTCAAATAAACCCAATCTCCCACTTGGAATTCTCTGTCTGATCTATGTAAGTCAGCTAGTCTTTTCATTCTGTCTTGTGCCAAGTGCAAATTGTCCTTCAATAGTTGCAGTGCATTATCCCTTCCTGCCAAGGCTTCAGCCACCCCTTGATCTTGTACACTCTCTGGAACATATGTCAGAATATTAGGTGGGGGTCTACCATATACTGCTTCAAAAGGAGTCATCCTGGTGGAGGAATGCCAGTTGGTGTTGAACCAGAATTCAGCCCACAATAAGTGTCTTGCCCACTCCTTAGGTTTATGACCACAAAAGCAACGCAAATACCCTTCTATACATCTATTGGTGACCTCAGTTTGGCCATCTGACTGAGGGTGATAGGAAGTACTATAGTTGAGGTGAGTCCCATGTAGTTTGAACAGTTCCCTCCAAAACTGGCTGGTAAAAATGGCATCTCTGTCAGACACAATTGTCTTTGGCATCCCATGTAACTTAAAAACCCCTTCCATGAATACCTGGGCAACCACAGAGGCAGTAAAAGGATGGTTTAGGCCAAATAAGTGTATGTACTTTGTAAGCCTATCCACTACTACCAGGATAGTTGATTTATGGTTGCTGGTTGGTAAACCTTCTATAAAGTCCATGGAGATATCTTCCCATATTCTAGAGGGAATTGGTAAGGGCTGTAGTAATCCTGCAGGAGAAATGTTTTCTGTTTTATTCCTTTGACATACTTCACAAGTCCTGATATATTCCTGTACACTCCTTTTCATACCTCTCCAGTAACAAACCTTCTTAAGTCTCTGCAAAGTCTTGATGTACCCAGAGTGACCAGCCTGTAGAGTATCATGATGCTCCTTGAGCATGGCAGAGGCAAATTCAGACTTGGGGTCAAGGAACAATCTATTTTTATAGTATAGTAACCCATCAGCCACTCTGAATTTGTTTGTGTCTAACTGTCCTTGAGACCACTTGGTGATGTGATCCTGATAGTATGGAGACTCCTGCATCTGTCTTCTAAATTGCCCAATCCATCCAGCTTCTATAGCAGAAATAGCAATTAGTGAGGGACTCATTCTTGAGAGACTATCAGCTGCTCTATTTTCACCCCCTTTTTTGTATTCCACAGTATACTGATACCCATGAAGTTTCATGACCCATCTGTACTGTGCATCAGTGTATACCCTTTTCTCTAACATGAATTTGAGAGGTTTGTGGTCAGTCCTAATAATAAAAGGTCTGCCCCACAAATACTGGCTCCATTTCTTAATGGCCAGGAGTATAGCCAGCATCTCTTTTTCATAAGTTGAAAGTATAAGTGCCCTTCCCTTCAGTTGTTGGCTTAAAAAGGCTACTGGTTTACCTATCTGCATCAACACTGCTCCAATTCCCCCACCTGAAGCATCACACTCTAGTACAAAAGTTTCAGCAAAGTTAGGCATAGCCAAGACTGGTGCAGTAGTGAGAGTCTCCTTCAGTTTCTCAAAAGCACCCTGTGCCTCCTTGCTCCAATGAAAAGCATTCTTTTTGAGGAGTTGGGTCAGGGGTTGAGCTATGGTACCATAGCCCTTGATGAACCTCCTGTAGTAGCCTGTGAGACCTAAAAAACCCCTTAATCCCTTAAGAGTTCTAGGTTCAGGCCAGTTCAGTACTGCCTTGATTTTGTCTTGGTCAACCATGACACCTTGGGAAGATATGATGTGACCCAAATAGGTCACCTGCTTCTGAGCAAAGAAGCACTTGCTCCTTTTGATTCTTAGTTGATGAGTAGCCAAGACCTTGAAAACTTCTTCTAAATGATAAAGGTGGTTGTTCAGGTCAGGGCTGTATACTAATATATCATCAAAGAATACCAATACAAATTTTCTCAGGTATCCCTTAAAGATGGCATTCATCATGGCCTGAAAAGTGGAAGGAGCATTAGTGAGTCCAAAAGGCATGACTAGGAATTCATAGTGCCCTTCATGAGTCCTGAAGGCAGTCTTATGGACATCCTCCTCTGCCATTCTCACCTGATGATAACCAGCCCTCAAATCCAGTTTAGAGAACATTCTTGCCCCATGTAACTCATCAAAAAGTTCCTCAGCAATGGGAATGGGAAATTTATCTTTGACTGTGTTGTGATTGAGAGCTCTATAGTCTATGCACATTCTCCAAGTGCCATCATTTTTCTTTACTAAGATAACTGGAGATGAGTAGGAGCTAGTGCTATCCCTGATGATCCCTGATTTCAACATTTCCTGTATTTGTTTCTCTATTTCATTTTTATGTGCATAGGGGTGCCTGTAGGGCCTGCTGCATACTGGAGCTGATCCTGGAAGTAATGGTACTCTGTGATCATAATCCCTCTTAGGTGGTAGTCCTTCAGGTTCTTCAAACAATTCTTCATATTGTTTCAGTAGAGCTGCTACCTTGTTTCCTCCTTCCCCAGGTTCCCTGCACTCCTTGCTTACTGAGCAAAGTTGTATTACAAACATCTGAGGATTCTGTCTTAGCTCTTTAGGCACTGCTTCATTCAGACTGACAGTATCTGCTTTTAAGCCTACAAATTTGATGGTCTTGCCCTTGTTCTCATACTGCATAATCAGCTCCTGGAAGTTCCACATTATATTTCCCAAGGTGCTTAGCCATTTAGCCCCAAGAACTATGTGGCACCCTGATATGGGTAACTGTAACAAGTCTGCATGAATTTTATGTCCTTGACAGTCTATAACCACATTTGGGCACATCCCTTTGCTGAATAACTTGTCCCCATTTGCCACCATAACCTCAAAAGAGTCATTACTTGACAGTGTTAATCCCAGTCTCTCACTCATTTTAACATCAATAAAATTGTGAGTGGAGCCAGAGTCAACTAGGATGGTTACAGGTTTATTCTTGATAGTTCCTTTCATTCTCATAGTAGAATGGTGGGAGATCCCTGATAGTGCTTGCAAGGATATCTCAAAACAGTCTGAAGAGGTTTGCACAGTCTCAGCTGACTTCCCTTCCTCTGCAATTTCCTGCTCAGTGGTATCTGTATCCTCATCTGCTAGTAATAAGAACAGTTTCTTCTCTTTGCATTTGTGACCCTTAGCCCATTTCTCCTCACAAAAGTAGCACAACCCCAACCCTCTTCTTCTTGACATTTCAGAAGGGGTTATAGTACGGTTTGTGCTTCCATTGCTATACTTCTTTTGCCCTTCTGTGGTAGTGTTCTGAGTTGGAGGGTTTGAAAATTGGGGCTTGATTTGAGGTGTTGTCAGTCTATAGCTTTTCCTAATGGCTAGCACTTTGGCTTCATACAACTTGGCTAAATGCATTGTTAGAGGTAAGGTAACAGGGTTGGCTACCTGTACTTCATACCTTATTTCCTCCTTCAGGCCTCCTATATATTGACTGATGAGACATTTTTCAGATAAACCTGACACCTTGCTAGACAGTCTCTGAAATTGGGATGTATAATCCTGCACTGTGTCATCTTGTTTTAAGAGCTTCAATTCAATCATGGGATCCACAAATTGTGAAGGACCAAACTGCATCTTTATGGATTGACAGAATTCTTCCCAACCTATCATGCCTCCCTTGGTCTTCATCAACCAATCGAACCAAAATGCTGCTGACCCTTGCAATTGCACAGAGCACACCCTTATCCTGTCCCATTCTGTCATAGGGTAGAAGCTGAAATAGTAGTTTATCCTCAGTAACCATTCCTCCACATCAGTATCTCCACTGAATTGGGGTATTTTTAGTCTGGGAGGGGGCATGGTCCAGTAGGAATTTCCCTGCAGGGATCCAAATTGTAACCCTCTGGTATTGTTGTTTTGTATGAAGGTGTGGCCAGTGGTGGGGTATTCTGGAGTTACCCCTACATTCTGGATGGAAGGGTTTCTTGGACCTTCTTGATGGTTTGGTTCATGATTGACCTGGTTACCACTGCTGTTGTGAGGTTCTTGTTGAGGTAGTGCTCCCAAATTGATTCCCACATTCCATGGGAAATGTTGTGGAGATCGATTTAGGTCAACATTGGATTGTTGTTGATGCACATTTGCCTCCAAGAATGTGGCAGGGTTTTGACTTCCCAGGTTTCCATTTCCCATTTGGGGTATATGATGAGCTCCTAGAGGTGAGGAGGCTACTGTGGCAGTGTGCTGAGGTGCAGTATGGATCAACAATTGGGGTGGTGCAGGGAGTAAGGGTGGAGCCCTAGTGGCAGCAGCTAGGGTTTCCCTTCCCTCTCTTGCTCTCAACAGCTCTTCCAAGATCTTATCAAATTTGGAATTATTTTCTAAAATTAGGTCGAATTTTGAACTGAGATTGAGCATTGTACCTTCCATGAGTAACATTCGACCCTCTTCAGCCGCACTCCGGTGGCCCTCCGGTGATCCCCGGCGAGAACTCCGACTGCTCGAGCTGGCCTCTCGACTGGTCTCGAGAATTGGAGCCAAAGGCTCTGATACCAAATTGTTAGGCCCCTTTCCCTGTCGATTGGGATTTGGGGGAGACCTAACTGTGTGTGACATGATTAATGGTGGAAACAGAGGTTCAGGGAGAAGAATTAGGGTTTATTCATAGCAAAGAGCTTTGTCTACAGGGAAGAGAAGGAGGAAGAAGATCTATAAGCTAAGTACAAATTCATACATGATTCTTTCTCCATTCCTTTTCCTTATTTATAGCTACTATTAACTCTCCTTCTTGATCTTGACAGTTGGTGGCCGTTGAGGTAGTT
Organism: Iris macrosiphon; assembly: GCA_036927795.1. Taxonomy (NCBI): domain Eukaryota; kingdom Viridiplantae; phylum Streptophyta; class Magnoliopsida; order Asparagales; family Iridaceae; genus Iris; species Iris macrosiphon. The sequence goes on from JAYESA010000018.1 coordinate 62,111,555, forward strand.
ATGCTGAGCTGTTCTCTCTCTCTGGTGCTGAAGAAGCCATGTATTGGCAGTTGGTACAGTTGGCATTGGCAGTTGGTACAGTTGGCATTGTACAGTTGGCATTGGCAGTTGGTACAGTTGGCAGAGTTGGATCTGTTCTTCTAATACCTGTTCCTGATGTTTGTGTCCTCCTGTGTCCTTCAAGTGTCATCCCTGTATCCGTGTCCCTCAGGTAGGGAAGGTATGTATCAGTTTAGGGTTCTGGATTTCGTTTGTGTATATAGCTTTAGATGTTAAATGCATGCTAATATTTCGTACAGTATTACTTGTCGTCCTTGTCTGGTACCCGCGTAAAGTGCAAAAAATTCATCCTTAGATTTGCGTTTTTGCAATTAAAAACCTCTGGATTTAAAAAATTATCGCATTTTATATTTGGTGTATTTTGCACCCAACTTGGTTTTCTGTCGTTAACGGACGTCAAATTCAACGTAAAATGACTAATATACTCCTCCCTAACCCTAATCCTAATCCAATCCTAACCCTAATCCTAATCCTAACCCTCCCTCCCCTGCCTCCTTCGGCAGTGGGGGCGGCGGCGGTTGTTGGGGCGGCGGCTCGGGGAGGAGAGGTGCAGGGAGGAGTGGTGGGGAGTTTGGGGGGGGTGCGGGTGGCCCGACGCAGGTGGCCCGGCTAGGGGAGGAGGGGGGCTCGAGGGAGGAGAGGGGGCGCGGGTGACCGGGCTAGGGGAGGAGAGGGGGTGAGGTATAGGGGGGGGGGGGTGGGGGGCTCGGGGGAGGAGAGGGGGCGTGGGTGGCCGGGCTAGGGGAGGTGAGGGGTTGAGGCGAGGGAAGGAGAGGGGGTGGACGAGTGGGGGCGCGAGGAGGAGGGGGGTGGCCCGGTGGGGGCGCGGGGAAGAGGGGGGTTGCCCGGTGGGTGCTCGGGGAGGAGGGGGAGGGGGGCGCGGGTAGAAGGAGGGGAGGAGGAATAAGCACGGTAGAGGAGGAGGGAGGAGCTGGAGGAGGGAGGAGGAGGAAGCGAGTTAGGGGGGGAGGGGGGAGGGAGGTTCTATGATGGAAGGGGGGGGGGGAGGGGAAGGAGAAGGGTAGTTTAGGGTTTTCATTTTTTTTAACGGTATTTTTTAAAGAAAAATGAACGGGAGGGTCTATTTCGAGAAAAAAATTTAGGGAGTCTTAATTTGCTAACGAGACAAATTATGGAAGAAATTTTTTGCACTTTACCCTCCGGTATCCAGTTGTACGGCCATTTGTTGTTAGTGCCGAACACTTGCGGGCAACATCGCTCAAATCTATAAGTCGTCCTCAACTCTGCTAATATCTACTTATTTTATTTATAAAATATTTAGGGCTTTCATCTCTGGATAACCTAGTTGAAATTCTATTTCCTCTACGTTCTGGTGAACTAATCATTAGGTGCTCACAAATAAACTCTCACATATTTGTTGTGGGTGCAAATTTCATATTCTTTGATACTTTTGTTAGATGCAAGTCCCTATGCCTGCTATTTTTTATGAAGATTTTGAGCTAGTTTGGTTCTGATTTTGGTCGGAGCGTTCAGAACCAAATGGGAACCAAAGTGATTATTAAGTTTTATTTTATTGATACGCTTATTAGTACTATAGACCAAAATAAATTTGAAGTAAATATTTAGATGAGGGTTACAGAACCAGAATTAGAATCAGAGTAATGTATTCGATTGTGCTTTCAATTGTAATAGTTGTTATCCATTAAAAAGCGTAAGCTATAGGTGCCTTGCCATCTTCTAACTAACATGTGTGTAATTTGGCTTTACTTGGTAGTATATGTGGGAAATATTTGGGGTGCTCATACCTCATTTTAGGGAAATAGTAACTGACTTTTATTCCCTTTTTAGCAAATGAGCTCCATGTCAGGTTCTGCTATACCGTTATTATCATAAATAAATGTGTTCAAGATAAAGCATAGATGCTAGCAATGTATCAATTGAGGATATACACTTCCAAAAATCTTAGAAAAAATTGAATTATATGGTATTTCTTGCATCTCAAAATATATTTCTGCCATTTGAGGATATACATTTGATCCGTTCATGATTGTTTATTCATATGTAGAATCTTTTCTCTCAATTTTTGTGTTAATCAGAAACTAAACGAAATATGTGGGGTTTGTGAAGCATCAAAAGGTGAAGAAAACCTGGATACACTTGATATGAGAATGGATGAAACTTTGAAGTTTTTTTTGCTCCAAGGAAGGAAATATTTTATTTTATTTTTTAATTTTAGTACAGGATGGCTAAATGCTAGTTAATGATCTAGCTGATTGCTAGAAGCAGAAGTATCAAGTTATTTATGTGATGAATAGTATTTGTGCATTGCATATGATAGAGCTTTAGTAGAAAGGGAATATCTGTTTATGTTCAACAAAGCCCTCCATTTTGTGTACCTACTAGCCATTTATGCGTTGATTTCTCTAGCCATGTGCTCTTTATATGTACTTTCGCAAAAATAATTATACCATTGCTCAGAGGTAATGGCAGAACGCATATAGCATGAGATGCTAGTTCATTATGAACGCATATCTGTGTGCCTTGCTTTTACTAATTTCGTCTTGTTTTAGTCTATCTGGTGTTTGTATGTTTGATGAATGAACTCAGCCACCACCACCATAAGCAGCCAAGGTTACAAACTAGTGTTTGTTTGTCATATCCGGTTGTGAGTTTGTTGCTGGAATCTGATATCTGTGTGCTCTGGCCATGGTTATATAGGTTAAGGGCATTTTAAGGGGATAGATTCATAGATCAAAATTTGTGAAAGTAAAACGATCTTGTCCGAATTGTTATTACAAATATATGATAGTCATTATTAGTGTATGATATCATCTACTTACCTAGTCCCAATAGATGTTTATTCATATGAATATTCGAAAGATAATATTTTATACGATATAAATCAATATTAGATGGATGTGCATGTGTATGGATCTTGTGTATCTGTGTCAAGGAGTAGCAGTTAGTGTGTTACTCACTTGAGTATCGGTGACTGCAAATTTGCAACAGCTCGAGCAGCAACAGCAGCTGCTAGGCAGTGCCTGGATGCACAGATTATAGTATGGACAATGTATGTGTGCATATCCTAATTCCTGTGCAGTTCTGTGACTGTGCACAGGATGTGCACTGTGTGCTATGTGAAGATTTTGTGCAACAGAAACTGTGAAGTGATTGTGTGCAGTTGTGTCTAGGAAGTGAACTGTATTGGTGTTCCAGAAAGTGGTGTAGGTGTAGCGAGTATGTGAATTGTATCTGTGATATATAAGGAGATGAGGCATTGTGCAAACTCTTAAGTCTGAATCTATGAAGAGCATTGGTGAATACTGCTCTTTGGATTGCTGTTAGCAGCATCTACTAGCTGTGGATTGGATACCATCCTTGGAGAAATCACGTACTAGGAGTAATGGTATACTAATACATATTGGTGCACGTTTCTCCATTTTTTGAACCTAGTGTGTTACCCTTTCGCTGCAGAACATGTTTTTGTTTTCTCAAATTGTCACTTGATCCCTTATAGGACCACAGTTTGATGGTTTCTGAGTTTGGACTTCATAAAATGAAGGGTTAAATTCATAGTTTTGGGGCACATAAGTAGAGTATCGTATTGGTCAGGCTCTAAATGTTGAACCCATTTGCACTAATGCTAATTGATTGGAAACATTTGGCACCACAAATATGATAAGTTGTTATTAGAAACAATCAATTTTTTCCCATTTTGTTAAGAAATCTTCAACTTGTTCTCAGAATCCGTAATCTGAAACTGTATGTGTAGGAACCTGGTAGTGTTAGTGTCAAGTGTAGGAGTGTATCAGTTAGTGCAAATGAGTATCAGTGAGAATCCTATGTGCAGATTTCTAACTGAATTGTAGTGATGCAGTAACAACAACAGCAACATGCTGCAGTCTTGTTGGGTATGTGTGTTTTCCCAGCACAACAACAGGATATCAGTCCTGGATATGACTGTGTGCAGGAGTGTGTTCCAGTGTAGTGTACCAATGTGGCTAGGTAAGTAGGATAGTGCTTATTTGTTAAATTCTGGATGGTTAACTTTTAGTTTCAGAAGTTACGTTGTTCCGAGCCTCAAGAGAATTTTTACCCTTGATGATGCTATAGGAAGAACAATTGCTTGGCCACACAAGTATATTAGTTGTGAAGAGATTCAGGTAATTAAATTATTAATATGTATGTTTAACTAATTAAGTCCATTCTATTATATTTATAAAGAAGGATGTTGAATAGTACATTCTTTCATATTGAGTATATGTACATCTGTGGTAATGAGTGAATCTTCCTTGCTTATTATTTCAGGTGAGTACCAATAGGTTGCTAAGTTCTTGACCGGTAAAAGTTTCTTCTGTGGCAATGTCGAAGATGAGACTAAGAAGATGTTTTAGGTACGGCAGGATTTTCTCTCTCCTTATATTGGTATGCAATTTGCACAACTGCTATGTGTTTCAAGCAATAATTTTCATTTCTATTTGCCAAACATACTAGTACGAATAACCATGTCCTGAAATTTCACTTGGCCTATCACATAATAATAAGATACGTATAATAAGACCAACGGATATTGATACTATGCTGATACTTATTCTGGCACGTACTTATTCTGGCACTATACTGATACTGATGTGACACTCTAGCACATTGAACTCTGGCATTATGCCCATTTTTGTGAATAAAAATACTTGAAGAAGACCATCAAACTAAAACCAGGAACTGTTTATGCCTCTGGCATTATCAATTTATCATTCCTACTCAATATACATGACGTTGGAGGCTTGACCCAATTACCATTGGCAGTTCGTTTTAGGTGCAAATCTAAACGTCTGCAAATAATTTTTAAGTCCTTTCTTGCTTTAGGATTATCATTCTTTTTTTTCTTGATATCCATCAATATATTGAAGATGTTATTGAATACATTCTTTTTTATATACATGACATCAAGATTGTGTCTTATGAGATTGTCCTTCCCATAAGGTAAGTCCCAAAAGATAATCCGCTTCATCCAATTATGTCTATGTCCGAATCTTTCAAAGTGAATGTCCGATCTCGGATCTTCCATCACAGTCGACAATTTCTCTACTTCTTTCCAAACTTTGTCTCCTATCAATCTCAATGGAAGAGGAGATAGTTCCTGTTTTCCAACTCTAAAGACATCTCTATTCCTTCTCAACGGATGCGACACAGGAAGGAACTAACAGTGACAATAAAAAAAAAGCATACTTTTCCTCCATTCCGAAGAAGAATGCCTTACTCTTTCCCATATATATTGGATAAGACATAATTCTATGAGTAATCCACCCTAATAATATTTCGTATGCTGGAAAATTGTTGATGGTCCATTTGAGTGACACCATTATCTGAAAGTTCTGCTCGTTCGATATATCATATATCTGAACACCAAATTGCCACAATTATTTTAACTCATCCACCAATGGCTGCAAGTTGATATCGATGTTCTTCTTTAGATTTTTCATACCGAGTATGATAAGTGTCAAGAAAATGTAAGGATTCTTCATGCACATCCACGGTGGTAGATTGTAAGGGGTCAAAATTATCGGCTAATAAGAGTACTGAGATCCCGATTGTCCAAAAGGAGTGAATCCATCAGAGCATAAATCCAACCGAACATTTCTAGGCTCCGCAGCAAATTCAGGATGACACCGATCAAAATATTTTCATGCCTCTCCATCGGAAGGATGAGATAATTTTCCTTCATCCATATTTCATTCTTTGCTATGCTACTTCATGTGTATATTTGCGGATATATACATCCTCTGCAGCCTCTTTGTGATCGACAAAAACTGCATGTACTTCTAGGGATGCAACTTTGCTTGGGCAATTGACTTTTTTCCCCCGATTTGTCATGTACTGGTCCGCATGACAGAAAATGCATATATCTTTATCAATGTTCTGCTTGTAGTAAACATGCAGCAATTTTGATAACAATATATCATTTCCTAGCCTAATTCAAATTTTCGTATCATCATCTTCAACTTGTAATATTTTTCAAGCAAATCCTTCGATCCTTTTGGGAACAACTCTCTCATAAACTGAATTATCTGATCGTAGCATTCCTGCGGTAAGTCAAAATCAGACTTGAGGTTCAGCAGCCTCATTACCACTGATAGGACAGAATGAAAATCATAACCTGGATATAACGGAGTATCGGCATTCTTGAACATATTATAAAACTCCTTTGCATCAGGATTCGAATCCTCCGGATCAAAACTCGGCTCGACCGCAGCAAATACCAACTCATGTGCCAAGTTTCGCTGTCGATATTCGAAGTGATCTCCGAGAGTGGACTCTTCTACCTCCATATTGAAGGATAACTGATATTACAGAAATAAAGGTTCTCCTTGAGTCGTCCACTGTTTGTAGTTTGGTACAAAATCCTTCATGTAGAGATGCTCCCTCACGAGTACCACCTCTTTGAACGGCCAATTATGACATTCGACACAAGGGAACTTGATGAGCCTCCCATCCATGAAATAAGGTTGGCTACTGGCATATTTAAGAAATTTCTCAACGTCCGCCTTGAAATCATCAATCAAACCAATATTGCTCTCATGTCGTCGATTGTACATCTACGAATGGTCAAGTAAGTATGGACTCATTGCTATTCTTAACCATGAATAATACTGCACGTACCTTATATATTAAAACAATATGGATTGGATACAATGCATTATTTTTTATTCTTTACGTAATGAAAGGAATAAGCTGACTTATGTTGTAGTAAAAAGAATTACTTATATTGAATATCACAAGTATATGTAACTATTAAGAAACAAGATCCAATATGATGTTAGTGGTTTGATTAATATAGTGTTAGAGAAGCTGGCCCATGAAGAATCAAAATTTGTGCAACTATCAAGCAGGTACAATAGGGATTGCTAGTTTGGTCAAAGTATGGAAATTATCCATAGCTTGTGTTGTGATCATACTTACTGAAACTTTTTTTTTACTAGTCAAAGAGTTCTTGGTTTCAGACATGCATCAGTCTACTTTCAACTACTAATAAGTCTCTTGTTGCAACAAAGTTAGGTTGATTTGGTCTTCATTAATTATAACTTCTTTTACGATGTGTATATATTTTACTTGTGCAGTACCTGACTTGAAATTGCAATATCCTAGCTTAAATCTTGATACTCATACCCTAGCCACTTATACGACCAATATCACTACTTCTGATACTAAGATACCTAGTCCACTCACCACCAAGATAACCCCCCACAAAAATAACACTCAAGATAACCCACCCAACCAATATGAAGGCACCTAAAGTGTTAGGACTACCAAATCCAAGTCCAAGAGGCACAAAAAAACTATAAAACCCAAATCAAACCATAATATCTAAATCGTGTCTATGTCGAACAGATCGTGTCCATGCATATGTCTGTGTTTAATTTCAATAAGAAGGGATCTGGTTCAGGAACTTGCTAATAAGTTTTCCGCTCAGCATAGGCACTATGTACAAGTGATATCGTTTTGCTTGTTCGAACGGAAGTCTTCTTGGAGAGTTCCCGATCGAACCACAAGACGATTGATCTAAGTGAGTGGACATAACTGCATTCTCTGATTCTTGCATGTCTTAATAATAAATCTGTGTTTCTGAATGCTTCTTCTAAGAAGATAGTTTCATAAGAAGAATGATAGAACCTGACTCTGCATGCTAATGAGATAACTCGTATAGATTATCATTGAAACGAACCTGCTTGCCTAACTAAGAGAACTTGAATGCTTATCTAAAAGAGATAGAATTGCATGCTAGATTTATAGAACTGTTCTTGCTTGTTATTTGTTAAAAGAGTTAGATTGCTTGAACATGTTTCATTGATCGCTTGTAAAGTGGGAACTGCATGAATAGATTGAAGTTGTGCATCTAGACTAATAGTCTGCCCTGAGGCTTGAAGTTCTTATTTATGGGAGGGTGTGGCTATTAGGCAAGAGTATTGAGAGCTCCGGCTCTATAACTTGATAGATATGCTTGCTTGCTTGTTCTGGATCATGTGCATCATATGGTATTTATTTGATAGAAGTGCATTCATGCATTGGTCTGACAACTTGTGCACAAGGTTTCTCTCGAGCGGTTCCTGGGGCACTGGGGATCGTTCGGCCTGGGAGAGATCTGGAACACCCAGAGGCTAGAAGTCCTTATTTACGGGAGGGTGTGGCTTTTAGTGTAGTGCTGAACCATGAGTCCCGGCTACTATTTTGAGCGTATTTTAGTGTATAACAACTCATGCATTTCAGCAGCTATTAGCCGATTTGTCATTAGTGAGATGGGCTTATACATCCCACTTGGTAATCCCGTGGAGGGGACCATCATGTAGTTACGGCGCATGCTAGACTAGCCTTCTTGCATACCTAACTGTTGATGCAGAGACATACAGAAAAATAGAACCTTATTTGTATATATATATGCATATGTTGTTAACTTGTATGTTTGCTGCAGGGATAACCGTTCGGCTATGGGTAATGATCACTTAATAAGTGATCACTTGTATTTTCTTATATCCCTTATCATTTATGCTAAATGTGATATATCTGTTTTACATTGAATATGTTGCTGCCCCTATTGCATCGAATTGTATAGTCCACTTGAAATACTTGTCTTGATATGAGATTTACAGTCCAATAGAGAGCCTTTGTTCCTAAGAGATCGAATATGGCTCACAATACATGCTGCGCACTGCACGATAGAACACTCTATAGTTTGCTTGTATGTATCGAATATGCAAACTGGTTTCAAAGCTATGTTTTCGAAAAGATGTAAACTGACTATAATCCTGAGCTGCATGAAATGAATATAGGTAAAAGTAGCAAGATCACTAGTAATGTAATGTTTTGCCACATGCTTACTTAGTGTGGGTTTCAGGGGGTATTGCTTCTGTTCGTTGATTTTATACTCAACAGTACTTTCTTCAAAGTGCTGACCCACCAACAGTTTGCTTGTTCTCAGGTGCTGGATCGTCCGAGAAGCGATAGTCGTGCCTCATCCCCAGGACCCGAAAATCTGGAGTCGATGCCTTGAGCCGTATCGAGTTTGCTTTGAGCTGCTTTTGTATAGAGGGAAATAATGTATGAAACTGTGTCATTGTAATCGAGAGAAATAGAGCTTGAGCGAACTGTAACCTCGGCCAAGTGCCGCTTGTAATACTTTTGAATATCAATAAAGAGCTTATTTTTATATGCCATTGTGTTATTTACTTTTCTGTAATATATGTGCCGCTGCTCCTGTCTTAAATAGCTTACTTGTCCTTGTTCAAAGCTTTGGCTTTACGCAAGCACATTTTAGGCTTGCACGACATCACGTCCAAGCGAGGACGATTGGCTCCGTAGGGACCAAGCGAGGACGATCGGATCCTGCGGGATCGGGGCGTGACATAATGGTATCAGAGTGACTCGATTCTTTGCCCATTCCGTTGCCTTCGACTCTGAGATGTGCCCGATGTTGTGCTGCAATGAACGTTCCATACAATAAGTCCATAGATATTCTCAAAGTTGTCGGCAAAAGTTTTTTGGATTTGTTTTATTGCTTGAGATATGATTTGTGATTTCTGATGGCTAGAGTTTTATTGAGAGTTCTGATTGCTAGAGTTTTCGATTGAGGATGGTGAGGGATGAGGACTATCGCTGCTCTGGATATCGAAAGTTTCTCCTTGAGTTTCGAGGACGAAACTCTTTATTGGTGGATAAGTATGTAGTGTCCCACTCCGCATAGGCACTATGTACAAGTGATATCGCTTTGCTTGCTCGAGCGGAAGTCTTCTCGGTGAGTTTCCGATCGAACCATAAGACGATTGATCTAAGTGAGTCGGCAGAACTGCATTCTCTGATTCTTGCATGCCTTAATAATAAATCTGAGTTTTTGAATGCTTGTTCTAAGAAGATAGTTTCATAAGAAGAATGATAGAACCTGACTCTGCATGCTAATAAGAGAACTCGTATAGCTTGTCATTGAAACGAACTTGCTTGTCTAACTAAGAGAACTTGAATGCTTGTCTAAAAAAGATAGAATTGCATGCTAGATTTATAGAACTGTTCTTGCTTGTTACTTGTTAAAAGAGTTAGATTGCTTGAACATGTTTCATTGATCGCTTGTAAAGAGATAGAACTGCATGAATAGCTTGAACTTGTGCATCTAGACTAATAGTCCGCCCTAAGGCTTGAAGTCCTTATTTACGGGAGGGTGTGGCTATTAGGCAAGAGTATTGAGAGCTTCGGCTCTATAACTTGATAGATATGCTTGCTTGCTTGTTCTGGATCATGTGCATTATATGGTATTTATCTGATAGAAGTGCATTCATACATCGGTCTGACAACTTGTGCACAAGGTTTATCTCTCGAGCGGTTCCTGGGGCACTGGGGATCGTTCAGCCTGGGAGAGATCTGGAACACCCAGAGGCTAGAAGTCCTTATTTACGGGAGGGTGTGGCTTTTAGTGTAGTGCTGAACCATGAGTCCCGGCTGCTATTTTGATCGTATTTTAGTGTATAGCAACTCATGCGTTTCAGCAGCTATTAGCCGATCTGTCATTAGTGAGATGGGCTTGTACGTCCCACTTGCTAATCTCGTGGAGGACACCATTATGTAGTTAGGGCGCATGTCACGCCCAGTCCCAAAATACGTAGGATTAGGAATACGTAACACGCCCAGCCGTATGTATATGAACCCCAATATATGGAAATCATATACACACCTACGCTGTATATGAATATGCAATCCACCAGTGGTAATATACTGTCACAACAAGTCATACAGAATATACATCTCATCCACAGCATAAATAATAAGTAGGAATAAAGAGCTAATTAATAACTGGATATCCAAGATAAGTATCAAGTCTGATAGTCGGGTGGAAACAAATCCACTACAAAACGACTATACTGAAGTAATAACAAAAATCTCTAAACAGTGGAAACAAGTCATAGCTACTCTGAGGGTAAGACCTCCTCAGTTTGGTAAGTAGAGTCGGGTCCAGGTCCGTACTCCTGTGGATACTCCTGCTCGTTCATATCTGGAAAGGGACCAGGTCCTCAGAGGGACTTAACAAGATACATAATAACATGTCAATAAGTACCGAAATATAAACATCCCATGGGTCACCTAACCGTCTAAGTGAATGCAATTTGAGAACAACTTTTCCAACGCGTGGGCTATTTGGCCATAATGGGATTGGCATGATTCTCTCGGAGAATCAGGGGCCTACAAGCGAACCGTCTTTTGAACGACAAAGGTCGCCTGCAATATATAGGATTACAACCACCCGTTTCTCCAGCGGAGAATCCGTGCGAACTAGGGAAGGTGTAAAGGAGCCCAAACGCCTTATTTGTTGTTCTCCCCACCCCATGCTCTAAGCATGTCACATCCATGACACGATAAAACCTCTAAATAACTGCCAGGTCTACTAGCATACAAAATTTTTATCAGCAGTCATCCCTAACGCACGGCCAATACGTACAGGAGGCCAGACCTGTAACGCAGTCCGTGATCTATATGAGACTCACAACTCGTGTAACAACTGTGTCACAGCCAATGAATCTAATGATGCTCCATAATACTGGGGTGGTATCATAAAATGGGTCCAAAATCTACATAAATAAACATTTATATACACAGAATTAAACATGCATGTATTGACTGGAATGTAAATAATAGTACAATAGCAAGGTATACTTGCCAAGCAAAAGTTCTGAAGAGTGCTACGTCCAATACAGTGTTTTAGTTCGTTGTAAGAAGAAGTGGGGTTAGGGTTTGGAAGAGTTATAATAATACATATATATATATAGTGATAAGAGGCGGTGGGGTTACTTACTAGTTAAGAAATTACTGCCGCTGTTGTTTCTTTCTTTCATTGGTTTAGGTTTCGGTTGACGAGAGTTTAGTAATAACAGGTAATGAGGCGGTGGAAATGAGGCGGTGATGTTTGTTTTACGCGTGGTGTAGGAATTAAGCAGTGGATTTCTACTTTACGCGCGGAGTTGTTTTACGCGTGGGGTTTAAACTTTACGCGCGGGTTTAAGAAAATTAAACGGTGGAATTGGTTTACGCACGGAGGAGAAAAGTTGGTTTGCTACTGCTGCTGTTGATTTCTTACTTTTATGCGGGTTTGGGTTTCGGTTTGATATCCAATAAGAATATATATATATATATATATATATATATATATATATATATATACAGAAAATTCTAAAAATTATATTGGTGCATACGGTTGAGCTAGCAACTGTCTACGGGTCTCCTACATGGAATAAATTAGGAAAAATTTATAATGGCTCCATAATACTCTAAATGCTCAAATATCTCAAAATAAAATCTAATAAAAATCTATTTTCTCTATTTAGCTCATAACTACTATAAATAATAATTTACATAATTTAATAAATAATAGAGAAATACGGTTTTCAGAATTAGGGTTCTTACAGCACATGCTAGCTTAGCCTTTTTGCATACCTAACTGTTTGATGCAGAGACGGACAGGGAAAGAGAACCTCATTTGTATATATATGCATATGTTGCTAACTTGTATGTCTGCTGCAGGGATAACTGTTCGGCTATGGGTAAGGATCATTGAATAAGTGATCACTTGTATTTTCTTGTCCCTTATCATTTATGCTAAATATGATACATCTATTTTACATTGAATATGCTGCTGTCCCTATTGCATCGAATTGTATAGTCCACTTGAAATACTTGTCTTGATACGATATTTACAGTCCACTAGAGAACCTTTGTTCCTAAGAGATCGAATATGGCTCACAATACATGCTGCGCACTGCACGATAGAACACTGTCTCTATAGCTTGTTTGTATGTATCGAATATGCAAACTGGTTTCAAAGCTATGTTTTCAAAAAGATGTAAACTGACTATAATCCTGAGCTGCATGAAATGAACATAGGTAAAAGTAGCAAAATCACTAGTAATATAATATTTTGCCACATGCTTACTTAGTGTGAGTTTCAGGGGGTGTTGCTTCTGTTCGTTGATTTTATACTCACCAATACTTTCTTCAAAGTGCTGACCTACCAACAGTTTGCTTGTTCTCAGGTGCTGGATCGTCCGAGAAGCGATAGCCGTGCCTCATCCCCAGGACCCGAAAATCTGGAGTCGATGCCTTGAGCCGTATCGAGTTTGCTTTGAGCTACTTTTGTATAGAGAGACATAATGTATGGAACGGTGTCATTATAATCGAGAGAAAGAGAGCTTGAGCGAACTGTAACCTCGGCCAAGCATCGCTTGTAACACTTTTGAATATTAATAAAGAGCTTATTTTCATATGACATTGTATTTTTTATTTTTCTGCAATATATGTGCCGCTGCTCCTGTCTTGAATAACTTACTTGTCTTTGTTCAAAGCTTTGGCCTTGTGTAAGCGCATTCTAGGCTTGCACGGCATCACGCCCAAGTGAGGACGATCGGTTCCGTAGGGACCAAGCGAGGACGATCGGACCCCTGCGGGATTGGGGTGTGATAGCTAATGGGTGGGAGGAACTCTTCCTGGACTACAACTATGGTAAGAAAATCTAATAATACTGAAGTTTTAACTACTTATTTCCAAATGTTATGTAAATTTGAACACAAGCATCATATGCACAATTTGAACAAAAATAAAACAAAAAATGAGAATTATTGAGAAGAAAAATTTAAGACATTACTTGTGGCCACAGTTGATGGATTTGGGGGACCGAAGAGGGCGAGGAGAGGCGGAGGACGGGAGAGGGAGGAGAGGGTGAGAAGGGAGCCACCAGCGCTTCATAGGAGGAGAGGGAGGAGAGGGTGAGAAAGGAGCCACCAGCGTTTCATAGGAGGAGAGGGAGAAGAGGGCTTGGGAGTGTTGGCCACCGCCAACAGGAGGAGGGGGTGAGGAGAGGGCGGGGGACCAGGGCAAGGAGGGGGCCGCAACCGCTCGATAGAAGGAGAGGGTGAGGGAGTGTTGGCCGCCGCAGACAATGAGGAGAGGGCAAGGGGTTGCTAGCCGCCGCTCGAGGAGAGAGGGTATCGAATAAGGGGTCGGGTAGGGAAATAAGAGGGGGTCAAAAATTTTGAGAGGAATTTGGGAGAAATGAAATTGAAGAAGAGGGGTTGCTGGAATTTAAAATGTTACATAGCGACGAAAGTATTCCGTCGCTAGTCCGTGGATAAATATATTTTGACGTCATGTTGACAGATTAGCGACGTAAATATGCATCCGTGTTTAAAATTTTACTTCCGTCGCTTATTAGTCGCTAGTCCGTCACTACCTTAGCGATTGATTTTGTTCTGTCACTGACGTTAGTCACTAATTTACTTTATTTTTGTAGTGAGTAGAGAGATATTATCTGTTACGATAAAAAATATTCATTGCTCCTTTGCAATGATTTAAATATTTGAGCGAGAGTATCCCTTTAATAAATACCAAGGAAGTGGAGGGGAAAAAGAGGAAAAAAGCTCACTTTGTCTTTTAGGTGTTTGATATGGAGATTAAAGTCACAAATAAACTAATTATGAAACTACCTAATCAATCTTTTCTTTTAATCTTATTTTGTTTCATGTGAATCAAGTTGTTATCTATTTGTAACTTCCTTCTTGGTAACTTCCTTCATCATCATCCTGGCCGAGCTAGAAGTTTGAAGTAGGTTAGGTTAGGTTTGGAAGGATTGGAGCATGTATAAACTCATAGAAAAAAATAAAATAAAAATTAAAAATTTTCTGGGGTGGGCTCCAGCCCATCCGATCCCTACGGTAGCTTCGTCCTTATCCATTGGTAACAATTATCTTGTATACATCATCTCTACTCTTATAATGAGGTTTGAAAATTGTTCAAAATTATTGAGTCATCTAAACCGTTTGTAAATCCTCCACCATTTATTTAAAAAATAATAATATTACATTGAAAAAAATTATTGAAAAAAGTAAAATTTGTTATAAATAACACCATGGATAATCGAACATAACCAACCAAGGAGAATGCCTCCAATTTAACAAGGTATTTGGTTATAGTTTTAATATTACGTAGTTAAACGATTAGTTAATTTTTTTATTTTTAATCTTTAATTACATGAGAATATTCGTATGGCTTAGTTGACTATGTTTTTCAAGATTTTTTTTTATAAAGAATAGAGATATATCCGTAACAAATTATAATTAAAATATAATCAAATCTAAATCGTAATATATATATATATATATATATATATATATATATATATATATATATATATATATTTTAATTCAAATATATCTAAATATTTAAAATTTTACAATAGTATTAAAAAAATTATTTTACGTGTGTGACACACACATTTACTAGTGTATGAATAAAGGAAATATTTTTTCCCTCAATCTAATCCTAATTCTAAACTTGGGAGTAGCAATAAGCAGAAACATAAAATACAACCCACTATGGCTCTTTATAGAGGAATTGGATTTACAAGTAACGAAATTTAAGTGTTTTTTTCTTCCAACTTTTGCATTAGAAATATGATTTGAAAAGTCACTTAGAAGCACGTAACAATTACATTCTATACCTTGTTTCTTAGAATTTTTAACTCCACCGTGGTCTGTGGGATCGTGGCCTATTGATTACGATAGAGGATTTTTTTTAGAAACTTTAATTTTAACCCAGTGGAAAGGACATATCAAAAAAAAAAAAAAAAAACTCCACGTATTACATTTTATACATTGTTATTTAAGACTTTTTAACTTCTCCATACACAAGTTCTTACACATTTTAGGGGATGTTTGGTCCGCAGATTTGGAGTACAAAAGTGATCAAAATCTGAATTTTATAACACGCAACAAGATTTACTGTAATTGCACATAAATAGTTAATTTTGTCTGTCACGAAATCAAAGTTTTGACATATGAGTTTTTTTCTTCAAAGTGGAGTGCGAAAGTGAAAAAGTTTTATCCTCACTTCGAACGTTTGGTTGGAGAACCACTTTCTGTCTACTTTAATAATTTTTTTTTATTATCATGTCATTTCAACAAAAAATTATATTTTTTTCACTCAATTCAACAGCCAATTAAATATCAAATAGTATTTTCGACTTCTAATCTCTATTTTTTTCAATGTACCCAAACCAAGAATATTTTTTCTACTTCTTCACTTTACAACAATGTGTACGTAAAAGGTGGATTTTCGAATTTTTTATTTTGCCGCACTTTACTAAATCAAACAATAAATAACTTTCATTTAATTTCAAGGCACTTACATGAAAACAAGTGTATTCCTTACTTCCTTCAAAGTTCCTTCCCACTTCCAAGATATATCTGGAGTCCCACAAAATGAAAAAACTTCCTTGACTATCTACAGTACATGTGGGCCAATCATTGCACAATTCTTTTTGTAAGGAACAAGTTGATGCTAAATTTGGTGGTTGACTTCCCCCGTCAGTCAGTGCAACCACATCCTGTTGGACTTTCAATCCCAGAGGAGGAGGAGGAGGAGGAGGAGGAGGAAGGAGAAGGAGAAGAATTAGAATTCGGAGGGAAGTGTTCGCGCTATGGGAGCTGCTGGTGAAGCTTCAGGTACCTCTCTCTCTCTCTCTCTCTCTCTCTCTCTCTCTCTCTCTCTCTATATATATATATATATATATATATATATATATATTCCTCTCTCTTGATTTGCTTTGATAATGTTGAAATCTGAGTGTTTGGGCATATGGGACTTGTCCTTTTGGTGTTTGGAGGACTCCTGCTCTAAAGATTTGATCTTTAATACCTGTGTTGCTCCTGATTCTCCTTGTATTGAGGATTTTCTCTATCAAATTAAAGACATGGTTTTTATATCAACCTTTCTTGGACTCTTTTTGATGTGGGATTTACCCATAAGTTTTGTTGGCTAGTTGATCTTCTTGCCCCTATGTAACTTAGATTTACTTGTTCTATATAAATTACTCTGTTTCTCTCCATTTATCCTAGTCAAGCTTGTGGGAAGTGAGATTTTTAGCTTAAACATGGGTTTCTCCATGATGGGTATGCTTGTTTATATTCATTTATGATGGGTATTTGCGTTATTTTGTATGTGTTCTTTAATTCTGGTCTTTTGGTGTTACAAAATTTGTTAGCTTGAGAAGTTAATTGGTTTTTAGGAATTACTCTCTTGTTCTTTACTTGTTGATTGTTTAGTTTGATAAAGAAGTTGGTAAAAAAAATTTAGCCATGCCAAGTTTGATCATGGTCTTGTTTAGTTGGATTAATAAGTTGGTGACAAATTTAGCCATGCCAAGTTTGTGGAACTTAGACTTTAATATCTTTTGGATGATTGGTCTGCTTGTTATCCACTTCTAGTATGAATCATATGTAGTTGCTGTAGTGATGAATTTTTTTAGCTTACTGTTGGTGATATTGGTTGTTATTTGTTGCTGATCACATAGGAGTAGGTTGCATCGAAGCTCGGCTCGGCTCCTTGCACGAGACGATCATCGGGTGGGATTCCGACCAGTCCATGATATGGGATCGCGAACCCGAGGTTCCTGGTCGGTTCTTGAGAGTCCTGGACGAAGTAAGGCAAATCGTTGATGATCTAGGAGAGGGACAAGAAGAGCCCGGGTGCCTCGGCCACGACATCCTTCAGATTGGTGTGTCGCGGCTCGAGGAGGAGTTTGTTCATGTACTTATCCAGAACCAGCAGCCGCTTGTCCCCCCCGACCAAATGTCGTTTCGTTCGACCGAGGATGACTCTGTGGAAGACTTCTCGTCGAGCTCGTTCGATGAGGAGCCGATTCAGGGGAAGATTCAGAGCGAGAGCAGCCGGAGCTCGGAAGGGTACGTAATCGACGTGATCCACCCTGACGCAATTGTAGACCTCAAGTCCATCGCTCAGATGATGTTTCTTTGCAAGTATGACAAGGAGTGTTGTCATGCCTACATAAGTGTCAGAAAGGACGTCCTGGAGGAGTGCCTTTCGGTTCTCCGAATGGAGAGGCTGAGCATCGAAGAGGTCATCCAGTTGGATTGGTGTGTTCTGAACTCTATGATCAAGAGGTGGAACAGAGCTTTGAAAGTATTTTTGAGGGTCTATCTTGCGAGCGAGAGGCGGCTCTGCGACCTTATCTTCGGGGATCTAGCAGGAGGGTCGACAAGAGACTATTGTTTTCATGAATCATCGAAGAGTTCTATTCTCCAGCTCCTCACTTTCGGTGAGGCTATTGCCATCGGACCTCTAAGGCCAGAGAAGCTCTTCCGGATACTCGATATGTACGAAGGCTTGGCGGATCTTATCCTGGACGTGAAGTGCTTCTTCCCTGAAGATTCTGGCTCCTCTCTCATTGTAGCAGAATGCCACGAGGTCTTACTCGGACTGAGCGAATGTGTGAGAGGAACTTTTGTGGAGTTCAAGAATGCGATTCGAAACAACACATCGTCGACACCATTTTCCGGTGGCGGTGTCCATCCTCTCACGAAGTATGTCATGAATTACATAAAGGCGCTTGCCGATTACAGTGGGACTCTAAATTTGCTTCTCAAGAGCAAGGACGATTCCGGTTCCACTCCGTTGGCTCTTCAGCTGCAGTCGGTGTCCTTGATTCTCGAGGAAACCCTCGACGCCAGGTCCATGCTGTACAAGGATACTGCAATCCAGAACCTGTTCAAGATGAACAACATATGTTACATGGTTCAGAAGGTCAAGGACTCTGACCTCCAAGCCATTCTTGGAGACGACTGGATTCGGAGATATAGCAGGAAGTTCCGTCTGTATGCCATGAGCTACGAGCGAGCTTCTTGGAGCTCGGTGCTCGCTTTCTTGAAGGACGAAGGCGTCTGCAACCATGGCTCGAGCACTCCTTCCAGAACAGTTCTCAAGGAAAGGTTCAAGAACTTCAACCTGGCCTTTGAGGAAGTCTATAGGACACAGACGGGGTGGATCATTCCCAACCATGAGCTCCGAGAGGATCTCAGGATCTCGATATCGCTCAAGGTGCTCCAGGCCTACAGGACATTCGTGGGGAGGTATGCCAGCCATCTCGATGGCGTGAGGCATCGCGATAACTACCTCAAGTACTGCCCGGAGGATCTGGAGGCCCGTTTGCTGGATCTCTTCGAGGGGTCGCCTAAGGTGATGCACCCTCATCGAAGGTGAAATTCTTTTCTTTTTTGGGTTCTTGAATTCATGATGTTCTGAATTCTTGAGATTATCAGTGTAAATATTGGTTATGCCAAAGATAAAAAAGAGTGTTGTAACTTGCTGCATGCGTGCGGCATTTGGAGTGATGAATTCTGTGATAAGACTTACTGTTGTAAAAAAGAAATGGGTGCAATTAGAATTTGGCTTGTACTTCATTCAAATATGCTAATAGTTTTGAGTAGAATTGGAGCTTGGTGTTCTTTTTAATGCAGGCTACCACTTAATTCTTCTGGTTCTTTGATTATTTCACTCGGATACTGAGTAAAAATGGAGATTGTTCATGTAGTCTTGAGTTATGTAACACTTTATAAATGGAACCATTTTGTTTTGTTCCTTTCATCCTTGTTTCTTTTAATCCTTGGTTTCAGTGATTCTGTTGATAATGACAATGCCAAAGGAGATACTGCATCACCTGCATGTGTATGTATGTTTTTAATAGGGTTGCACTCCAGCATATATGATCATGCAGTGTGGATTCTCAAAAATTCTTTGTATTTACATTGCAAAACGCAGTAGCAAATTTATGTTTGAAATCGTTCTATCTTTTGCTTATTCGAAGTCGATTCGGTTGTGACATTGTAATTTTCTGGAAGTAAGACAATCTAGCAATTGTCAATGTACTGTCAGTTACTTGCCTGGGGGGACTTACTGGTCCATTCAAGTCAAGGTGTGTATAAGGTCGGGAGGTCCGAAATTCGCTCCAGGTTTGGGACTCGGTCCCGGTCAACGGCTCGGTCCGACTTGCTTTTACACCGGGTTCAGGCTGGGTTAGCATTCTAGGTCCGTCCCGGCTCTCCAACCGATCCGAATTAGACTAGCTCTAGAAAACGGTCTTCCAGGTCCAGCCTGGACGGTGACCCGGTTAGGTCAGGTCCATGTCAACCCGGTTCTTTCCCCCACGGGTCCTACTTCTGTATCTTTTAAAACCGTCAAATAAGCGCGCCCCCCCCCCCCCCCCCCCCCCCCCCCAACACACACACCCAAAAAATATCGTTTTGGTAAAAAAAATCAACAGCCATAATAGTATGTTGGGAGGTAATTTTACCAAAATATTTCTATTTCATAGGGCATTGTTGTCACGGCCTGCACCCGGTGTAGGGACGCGAGTAGTGAACAACGTCCAGCCTACGTCGCAGCATCGGCGGTAGAACATGTTTAGGTAAACTATCTATCTAGCAATAATGATCATCGAGATATATAATGCCACAAATGAAGTATGAATACTCAATCACAGATCTATAAGATGGAACAATCGCACGAATATGATATAAAGAACTGAAGAGTCAAATACAATTCACAAGACATAATAATGTCCAATGTGTCATCAAATATAATAAGGAATATTAATGTCAAATGCTGGAGACAAATCCAATACAATAACCTATCTACTGAGCTATAGGTACTGGGTCGTCTGTCTCAACCGGGATGAGACCCTCCAGAGCCAAAGTCTCTGACTCTAATCCAACTACGTCCTGAGGCCCGTAGTGAGTGAGATACCACTACTCAGGGTTATCTGGAAAAAAAATATCCAGTCACGGAAGGAGCAAAGTACACCTCTAATAGGAGTTCCAATGAATGATATAAACTACGTAACAGTAAATAGAGTGAATATACAAGATGCAAGATACAAGTACAAGAGATACACAAAATAGGAATACTTGAATTAAATACATGAAATGAGCAAGAAATACTACTACTATGTGAGTGAGTACCAGCTTCAACATGTGATCGGCTTGGGAACTTGCACAAGGATTATGGCCTGGTTAATCATACATGCGGTGTATGATCAACACTCACAAGGACATGCACAAGGAGAGGTGTGATCACATATCTACACTAAATCTCTCTGCCCCGACTAGTATAGTAGATCTAACCATGATACGTTATGATACGAGATTCACTAGGTAGGTAGCTAGTCTCCCCAAGAATTGATGTCTATACATGTACAAGAAGAACGAGGAACAAGGCTTGCACAAGGTACACCATAAATACCAAGGAATAACATCTTATGACGATATCCGGATATACCAATCCGTGTAACCATCGTGTCAAGAAATCAAGGATATCTACACTAAATACAAAAAATATAGGGATATCATAAATGGAAAACTATCAGAGAATGTACTTGCCTGAAATCCGGTTAACAGTATCAAAGATGTCCGGAACGGTGCCTCGGAGACCTAAATATAAAATATTATATCTACAAGGTTTTGGAATAAATACAAGTTAAACTAGTCAAATTTTAGGTCATAAAGCCATTTCTAGGTCAAAATAATCAAACTAGGTCAACTCTAGGTCAAACTAGTCAAACTTGATCAAACTAGCTATTTCTAGGTTGTATGAGTCCACCTCTAGGATATTGGTCCATACGCTATGTAACTAGGCTATACTAGCTATATTAGGATACTAGGATACCAACACTATATCGTATCGTTAGATATGTAAAATACTATATATGAAAATACTATATAATACACAAGTATAATATATACTAGTATCCCTAGCTAAACTAATACCAAGTGGATACCTTGGCTTTGAGCCAATACGGTATCATGCTACCTACACTCATCTTGATACACAATACTCAATACCTTGAGTTAACTCCAATACCTAGCAATTACCTTGGTAACACAAGGTAATACTAATCTAGCTATCTTATATCCATACGCTATCCAATGTAACGCTAACATGTGTATATAATAATACATATCCTCATTCATGCATATAGCTAGTATCTATAACCTAGAGTATACTAACACACATAACATATATCAATACCCAACTCAGCATACCTTAACATTACATATCTATATATATATATATATATATATATATATATATATATATATATATATATATATATATATATATATAGCTTAAGTAACCCACAACTTATCATAACTAGCCTTTTACTCATCCTCATCATGTTGTTGCTACTATACATTGCTGCTGCTGCTGCTGCAGCTACGCATTGCAGTAGCCCGACACCTCCCTCCTAGCACACACACACACACACACACACACACACACACACACACATATATATATATATATATATATATATATATATATATATATATATATATATATATATATATCATACCTTCATCTATATATATACACATATATATCTATATATATATAGGTTGCACACATCAGTAACTAATTGAACTCTGTCATAGACATCAAACGCAAGTATCTCCCCTACCGACACATACCACCCAACTCTAGGTTACATACACCTTATGATACACACATAGGTATCCAAATAATCACAATGGTATATCTATATTGGTATACATACATCAATATATATCAACATATATTATATACAACTAAAGTATATATATATATATATATATATATATATATATATATATATATATATATATATATATATATATATATATACTACATCAAATATAGTAGGATAAAATATAACAAACATGTGGAGTGCATCGCACTCGTATCACACTCAATCTATGATACACTTGCGATACGGCTCCAATACACCATAAAATGCATCACAAATGATATGAGCAAGTTAGAACCATAATTATAAATATCATGAAGTGCTAGCTACTTAAATACGTGCCCGTGTCAAATTATGACATGGTCAAACCCCCCATATTAGAAGAAAATCCCCAAATCAACCCATATCGCCAAATTGTCGTGATACGGCCTACATGTATCTAATTATGGACACGACACTAGCCTCAAACAATCAAACACATGTCAATTTGGTCTAATTGGCCTATTGACAAACACATAATGTGCCAATCTCGGAATTCTTCTAAAATTGGCACAAAACACACTATAACTTCCTCTATAGGCCTCCTATGAACCTAATTCTATTTTCTATGGGTAGACTTAGTACATGGGAGGGTTTCTATTGATTAAACTACATATTTATAGTCTAATTAGAAAGGAAAAACTGAATTATACCTATTGGAAGACGGATTTCTAATGCAAGTCTCCAAATGAGTGTCAAGAGCCTTTAACTTGTGCTTCTTTCTCCTCCTTATAGATCCTTGCATCCTCCTTCTTCCAATAGCCTCCAATAGTAAGTAAAGAATGAATTGGAAAAGAATTTGGATAGGGATTGGTGTAGGGATAAAGAAATTTGGAAGAAAAAAATTCTAGATCTAGAAATAAGATGAATGGATGAAGAGAGAGAGAGAGAGAGAGAGAGAGAGAGAGAGTCTCTCTCCTCCCCCCTAGTGGCCGACCTTGCCCCCTTCTCCAAGTCATTAGAAAAAGTCTACAATACCCTTTGGGGCTTATCATGAAGAAATTAATTAAGGAAGGAAGGTTCTAATCCAATTAGTCTAACTAATTAAGTCATCCTCCTAATGAATGAGCTTGATTGTTGGGCTCAATCTAACTAGAATTAATGTTGGTCCATGAGTCTAGTCTGATCTAGCTAGGTCCACTAACACAAAAATTAAATATAACATCTAACAATAAATAAATAATATAATAAATAAATATTCAAAAAGCACATTAATTAATTAATTAATTACTTATGAAATGATCGAAATATCCTTTCCTAGAAAATGTGGTAGTGACAAGTCTACCCCCCTTAAAATAATTTCGTCCACGAAATTCAAAGGTGAAACTACCCCAAGAAAATAAAATAGAATCAGGAAGAACATACCTCAAGGTACAAACAAATATGGGTAACGCTCTGGCATTTCATCCTTCCTCTCCCAGGTAGACTCACCCGAAGCGTGATGCCTCCATGCGACGCGTACCAAGAAAATGGTCTGGTTCCTCAGCATATTTTCTCTCCGATCCAGAATCTCAACTGGCTGCTCTTGATAGCTAAGAGTAGGGACCACATCTATCTCCGAGTGATCCAATACGTGACTAGGATCCGCCACGTACCGTCTTAACTGCGATACGTGAAACATGTTGTGCACTTTCTCCAATGCAGGTGGCAAGTCTAGTCTGTAAGAAACTGCACTGACCCTTTCAAGAATACTGAAGGGTCCGATGAATCTCGGACTAAGCTTCCCGCCTCCACAGAAATGAATCGTGCCTCGTGTCGTAGAAATCCTCAAAAACACCAGACCTCCAACCTAGAATAAAACACAACCATAAAAACTTAATCTATAACAAACAACCAATATCAAGCACAAAACAAAAATCTAAAACTATACCTCAAACTCCAAAGGTCTCCGCTGTCTATCGGCCCAATGCCGCTGTCTGTCCTGCGCCACTCAAAATTTGTCTCTGATTAACTAAACCTTATCCGTTGCATCCACAACCATCTATAGCCCTAGCAAAGATGGCAAAATCTGAGTGTATCTGCAACCCCCACATCTGCATGGCAAAATCAGGGACTATCATCTCAATGCCCAAGCTTTCCAGATCCTCCAATAAATATCGATCTTGCGTCAAAAATATAGCTACCGGATACCTGGTAAAGGCATCTACAACTACATTGGCTTTCCCCGGATGATACTGTAAGGATATGTCAAAATCCTTCACCAGTTCCAGCCACCGACGCTGCCTTATGTTCAACTCCTTCTAAGTGAAAACGTACTTCAAACTCTTGTAGTCTGTGAAGAACTCCACACGCTCTCCGTACAAATAGTATTTCCACAACTTAAAGGCAAAGATGACTGCTGCAAACTCCAAATCGTGGGTATGATAGTTCTTCTAATGAGAACGTAACTGCTTGGATGCATAGGCAATCACTTTTCCATTCTGCTGAAGAACACAACCCAGCCCTTTATCCGATGCATCACTATAAATAGTGAAACCTCCAGACCCTGATGACAATATCAAAATAGGAGCAGACGTCAACCTCGTCTTCAATTCCTCAAAAGTAGCCTAGTATTCCTCTGTCGAAACAAACTCCGTGTCGTTCCTGGCGAGTCTAGTCATCGGCTCAGCAATTCTCGAAAAATCTTGCACAAACTTTTTATAGTAGCCTGCCAGACCCAAGAAACTTCTGATCTTTGCCACTTAACTCGGGGTCTTCCAAGATTACACTGCTGCGATCTTCTTCGGATCCACTAAAATTTCATCACCAGTTACAACATGTCCTAAGAACTCCACTTTTTCTAGAAAGAACTCACACTTGGACAACTTTCCATACAGCTTCTTCCTTAGCACATCCAACACAATCCACAGATGCTCCTCGTGCTCCTCTGGTGTCTTCGAGTATATGAGTATGTCATCGATGAACACCACCACAAACTTGTCAAGGTACTGGTGGAACACCTTGTTCATCAAATTTATAAATACCGTCGGGGCATTAGTCAACCCAAACTACATCACCATAAACTCGTACTGTCCATACCGAGTGCTAAAAGCAGTATTTGGAATGTCCTCCGGCTTCACTTTCACCTGGTTGTAGCCTGATCTCAAGTCTATCTTAGAAAACACCTTGGCACCAATCAATTGTGTCACGCCCCAATCTCCCGCAAGCTCAATAATCCCTGCTGAATGTGAATCACCACGTTGCAGCTCTTCCGCAGGATAATCATTCTCTTCGGGACGTGATGCCGTACGAGCCTGGAGTTGCGCTCGTACAAGGCGATGTTGTCAAACACCAAAGTTATCATCGAAACGACCAAGTTGCAACGAAATTCTAGTATTATGTACCAAGCACACATCAGAGTATACACAGCGAAGCTCTCGATAGGGTCCAAATGATATGCCACAAAGGCGATTGCCTCAAAGGTGATCAAATACTCTTGCTCTTTTCTCTAGCCCACAAAGGTACTTACAGTTCATATATCATGTCTCGTATATCCAAGCAGCGCCACTACACCTGCGTACCTGAAATAATATCCACAAACGTGGATCAGTACACAGCCGTACTGGTGAGCGGGATAACCCACTCGTCTAAGCCGACACTAAGTAAATAGTGAAATACAAACAGTTATATGGTGATCTTTCTAGTTGAATCCTAGATTCATTTCATGGCATAGGGATGACATGTTAAGGAAAGCTGTAAAGCAGTTTAAGCATGCAAGCATTCAACTCAATCCAATCGACAAGCAATATATAACCAACTCGAAGGAAACTAGCATGCACCCCGTCCTACTCAAGCCCAAGCTACACGATAACATATCGAACCATCTACCAAGCCTCAATATCCATTCTCAACCAAAACTTACAATCCAATCTTAAAGTGCACACTATTGCCGAGGCAAGGTGGCCGCGCCTACACGAAGCCAAACCAACAAAAGAAAAGCAAGCCAACACTTATCTATATGAAGTCACTGGCCAAGCCATAAAGGACGTTGATCGGACTGATCAAATACAGTTCTACTCGAAACAGCGCTAAGTAGCGAACCTGCCTGAATCGCATTAAACCGTCGACACCGCGCCCGAGGCACGTTACCAAGTTGTCTCCTCCATGGCCGAACGGTCTCGGTGCCCTGGAGCCTTCCCGTTCGAGGAGACCAAACACCGTACAACACAGGTTATCCGTGACATGTAGACACCAAGTAGGTATGACGAGAGGATCGAGCATTCTCGCCCCACTAAGTGATCCTAGACTCGTTCAACCAAATATCCAACCGCTTTCCAACCAAATATCCATAACCAAGATATCCAATAACCATTCTCCAACATATAGTCCAAGGCACCAAATCTCAAGTTATCCCATAGGCACAATGCTGCTTCTCAACACAGTATTTCAAATTGGGTGCAACACCCCACGCTCAGAATAATCCTATGGCACCATGCCGCAACAGTGGCACAATGCCCCAATAGTGGCACTATACCCTCGTCGATGCAGTTGTTCGGTTTCAAACCACAACTGCTCGCTTTGCAAGACAAAGCGACCAAGTGATACTCGTGCATGGATGCACGCTCGCTCGCCCGAATTCCCGATATTCCTAATGCCTCAATATATCATTCCAACTGTCCAAGCATAATCCTAATTATTTAACCAACTGCCTCGAGTGTATAATCCAACTCTAGCTCCAACTATCCATACGCGCAAATTAATTCAAGCCACAATCCTATCCAAGCAAACGACGTACGCTCTATGCACGCCTCAGTGTAGTGATTCCCAAGTTTTAGCCCAAGTGTTCAAGCCTTTAAGTATTTTCCATATTATTAGGCATGAAGGAGTAGAGAAGAAGGGAAATAGTCCACTCACAATGTTTGATTCCGTTAATCATCCTGTCCTGTCGATACGGCAAATCCCTTGAACCCGTGGTCCGATGCAAAGCGCGATCTACTCAACTGGTATGACCGTGCGAGCAGGCCATGCTCTCCAAATTATCCGACCGATTGGACTAAGGAAGACGATATTATCGCTCCCATCCAGCTATCTCAGTACTGTTCTGAACGAACACCTATTTCCCATCGAACTCCGCTAGCCATCTGCACATGAAACCAACTCAATCAATACTTCTTCCCAAAATCCAACAAATTAAATGTAACCAGCTATTGTTTTATTCAATCTGACTCAGCGTAACGCACCGTGTGGTTGCAGGACGTTATATAATATACCACTTAGAATCAGGTTCGTCCACGAACCGTGTTGATACTCATTTCTATCGCATGCCGTTTGTCTAATTCATAACTCTGCCCTATGCAACTCTCATACTCATGATTCGGACTCAGCATCTCGCTCTGCTGAACGCTCGTACAAATTCTCGAATTCCCACATCCTCCTTGCAGCTCAATACGAATTTCTCGTATCGCTTAGTTTTGGATCGTACACATATTTAAGGCGTCCCTAAAATACATGCATTTCAGGAAGCTTTGCGATAGCAAATTTGAAAAAGTTACAAGGGTATCTTTATGTCCGAGGCATCCATTTGCTTTACTCCCAATTGAACCAAATCATGATTTCTATTCCAACATATTCGATTGAGCACTATTCTCAAATATGATAATTTCCCATCGACTCAATCAATTCGTGTTCCAACTCAATCCATCCAACTATTTCTGAATCTGTACTAGCAACATCTCTAAATATATCTTATGCACCGAACGATTATCTCAACTGATACTACCCCAACTAGGCGACTTACCCGAATATCAAACCTTGCTTAGATCAGCTCAGTTCAACATATTTTTCTGCCATCTCAATACTTCACTGGGTGAACATCTATATTGAGGTTCGTGTGATCCATGAAGATCTCGCCGCCACGTCAAAGGGATAGTGTCGCCACAATTTCAACGTGGACACACTCGCCACAATTCCTAGGTTGCCTATGGAATAGTTCTTCGCGCTGCTTCCACTGCCTCGAAGCATAGGATATCACCTTTTCCTTCTGAACGAGCACGCTTCCCAGACTAAGTTCTGATGCATCTTGTAAATTTGAGGCACGTCTGTCCCTTCCAGTTTTCGCAAAGATTTGATCTGAACGAGCCGCTGCTTTAACTTCACGAGCTAGTTTCACAGTCGTCAATTCATATGAATGTTATTCCCTTCTAGGGCACGATGAGTCAGAGGCGATGCCATCTACAAAAATCTACGACTCTGAATCTCATCAGTTGACTAGGCTATTTCCACCATCGCTCCGATCTTCCGGCTGCATCTTCGGCTGAAGACTATCCCAAGGGTCTCTCAAATCCAACACTCAGTCAATAAGCCAATCTCCAACACACACTACTCTTATCTTCTCTCGACGCATTCCTAAATACGTCGCCGCAAGGGTCGTTCTATGGGTCTACAATATTCATCTCTGATCTGGCAGTCAAGTTGCTAGGGTCAGCTATCCCGAAGCTACGCTCGATAATTATAAGTCATCATAATGGACAGTTACTATGAACCATGCTATATCTCATCTGCAAATTCGAACCAAAATCCAACCATTCCATCCGAGCGAACTTTCGAATCCGAGAAATTCATGCACTACCTCTGATGATCTGTCAACCAATGCCGCTTAACCACCCAGAGTCTTGCTATTTATCCGAGCCACAGTTCGAGAACTGCGCTCGTTAAAACCGTCTTCCATCAATCCATCGTTCTGCCCTGAATCCATCAAATTTCTGAATTGCCATGTTCGTCTACTCGCACTACCACTTGCAATAATTCTCGAAACTCAAGACTTGCTCAAATTCTTATCCGTTTGTTGCGTCCCACAATGCACGTCCAACTTACTCGAGCAGCATAGTAATTTGCTCAATTGTTGCTCCCACATTTAGCTATCTTCAAAAGTCTGTCCGCCATAATCTTTGCCTTCAGTTGTTGTCTCAATTCGTTTACATCTTTCCGGAGAATCCGTCTACCATCGTTGCACTATTTTGCCCAAAATTCTACTTCCGCTAAACCTGAGTCGACTTCTCGAGCAGCAATATCCAAAATCCTTCTAGTTTGTGTGAATCCATCGCATTGTCCCTCCAAACCAAATCATGTTTTATTGCTCAACCAACAGCTCAAATGTGTTACCCAAAATCGTAGTCCATGCTCGTTATCCTTCAATTTAACCCATCGCTTCGCTCAAGCGTAACCCAGCTGTTCATTCCGATCTCTTCCATCTCTTAAGTCCAACGATACTTCCATTTGCACAAGTCTGTTCTCGATTGCTCAACTCAACAATCGCTTGCTCCATATTTTATTCTTCCCAACTCAGCCGATGTGCACCAACCAACTTGTATTCTTGTTACCCAAGTCCGTTCAGGCAATTTCCATTGATGTCTAACCAAAATATTTTAATGCCTTGCTCACTATGTGGTATCCTATATACCACTCTCAAGTCGCTACTCGTATTATGATTTCTTGCACTGATCCAAGATTCGTTCGAACCATCCCTCATACGTGATCCTGCCTTTCCCAACTCAAGTCTGACATGAAACTCAGCTAATTCTGAATTATCCAACTATTTTCATCAATCTCGTGATACAACTCGTGCCATATCCCATTCTCAATACTTCCAGATATTCTCAAACCGTCCGATACTTTCGCAACACGAGTAATCCCGTGCATCGAGCTTTCTTCCAAATAATCCAACCCAATACCCAAATGTCCCTCATATTTCCTGTACGAGCAACTCATGCAAACTTATCTTGATATTCCCAAGCCAAACTCAAACATGCTCAACCGATGTGCCACACGAGCAACTCGTGTAACGCTCTCTGTGATACACCCAGCCAAAATTTAAACTCCGTCCAACAATTTTGCTACACGAGCAACTCGTCCAACGATCCATTCTCATCCAATGCTTCTACTCACAACATGCCGCATAACCAATCTCGTATGCCAACCAACTGATCCACTGATACAATCAGAAACTCCCCGAACGTTAAGCTAAGACAATCCAACGACAGCTCTCAACTTATTGTACAAATGCAACAACGCCACCCAACTTGCTGCATGAATGCAACAACGCCTAACGATGCTAAGCGATCTAACGAAAACCAATAAAAGCAACACAGCGAAGCACAATATGCAGCCACAACCAGCAATTTATAGACTTATTACATGAAATATCTAATGCGATACCGAGTAAAGCCAAGAGCTAAACGACACGCTGAAGCTATTTAGAGTTTGTGATGAAATGAAGGACCAAGTCCGAGGAAATGAACCAGGCGCTCTGGTACCAATTTTTTATGCCCTAATATTTCGCAAGTTCAATAGTCCCTGCTGAACGTGAATCACCACATTGCAGCTCTCCCGCAGGACAATCGTTCTCTTCGGGACATGATACCGTACGAGCCTGGAGTTGCGCTCGTACAAGGCGATGTTGTCAAACACCAAAGTTATCATCGAAAGGACCAAGTTGTAACGAAAGTCAAGTATTGTGTACCAAGCACACATCAGAGTATACACAGCGAAGCTCTCGATATGGTCCAAATGATATGCCACAAAGGCGATTGCCTCAAAGACGATCAAATACTCTTGCTCTTTTCTCTAGCCCACAAAGGTACTTACAGTTCATACATCATGTCTCGTATATCCAAGCAGCGCTACTACACCTGCGTACCTAAAATAATGCCCACAAACGTGGGTCAGTACACAGCCGTACTGGTGAGCGGGGTAACCCACTCGTCTAAGCCGACACTAAGTAAATAGTAAAATACAAACAGTTATATGGTGATCTTTCTAGTTGAATCCTAGATTCATTTTATGGCATAGGGATGACATGTTAAGAAAAGCTGTAAAGCAGTTTAAGCATGCAAGCATTCAACTCAATCCAATCGACAAGCAATATATAACCGACTCGAAGGAAACTAGCATGCACCCCGTCTTACTCAAGCCCAAGCTACACAATAACATATCGAACCATCTGTAGAAGCATGAAAAATACGATGTAGAGTTATACGCAGTATTTTAGTGCTGGACAGCGTAAAATATGACTTCAGAGCCATCGACGTACAACAGGGCTTCATCGCTAGTACAACGTAAAATATAAGTCCCAGGACAATCCGCGTAAATGTAGTATTTTCAGGCTGCTTCGACGTAAAAAGTTTATTACATCGCCACTTTGGCGTAAAACCTACTCGCTTTTAATGCGGTAAGAAGTTGTACGGGGAACGCTTCGTATTCCTCGAATGAATCTGTCAGATCATGCAGTGAACCTGACTCCTGACAACGAGTACTGCACAACTATCCAGACGACGGCTGTAATGATGGTGCGGCACAGAGACCCAGACCGTCGTTTAGTGACATTTCCCTGATACAAAGTGCTTTTACGCATACAAGAGAATACGCTGCCTACTTTTATACAGGCAGATGTGAGCTTTTACGCTCAGCAGAAGACAAAACAAACTGTCACGTCAAAAGCTACTCTTCGTACAGAGCTCGAGGCACGTCTCTGCATTTAATGCGCAGAATGGGGGCAGATCTCTGCATTTAATGCACAAGATTTGGTTATATCTCCAAAGACTGGGCGAGCCATAATTACGGCTAATACGTCCACATCATTACCTTTGTACAGTACGCTATCAGGCTATTTTCAGCTATAGGAGCATGCTGTACGCTATCTCCTTGAAATACGCCACCAGGCTATTTTCAGCTATAAGGAGCACGCCGTATGCTATCTCCTCGGAATACGCCAACTCAGACTATTTGGTCCAGAATACGCTCAAGATCTCAGTCAAGGAAGGAGGACCGGCTATCTTTTACGCTAGTTACCTATCTATGCAGCATCAGGCTTCTACGCCTACAAGGCTTCTACACCTATTTGGCTTCTATGCCGAGTCGACACGCCTATTTGGCTTCTACGCCAACCGGACAATTATTTGACTTTTATGCCATGGTGACAGTTATTGGCTTCTATGCCAACTTTTTCTACGCAAAGGACAGTTACCCACATGGCTTGTATGCCGTGATCTTCGCAGCAATTATACGTATTTTTTCATCATGGGACACGTGTCACACGCAGATTCAGAAGATCATCTATACGTGGTGGCAGTTATTATAACCGCCGCGTAAAAAGTGCCACACTCTCCACTGTCCGGCTTCTATGCCGACTGGACGGTTGCTGTCACTAAAACCCTATAAATAGAGACCCCTATTGACAGAGGTCCGAGGTCGGAAAAAGGTTGAAAATTTGGAGAATAGAAGTCAGAGGGTCGAAGCACAGACAAAGAGCAGTGATCGACAATTTTGGCATCGAGCATCCACTCCTTCTTGCAATCCTTGAAGCTTCTTCTTCTTCTACAGCACTTCTTCATCATCGTGTGGTCCAAGGGACAAAGTGATCGACTACAGATCAGACTCCTATAGCAATATTTACCCAGATCAAATTTTGTACTTAACATCCTCGTATAAGATTAATAGTACTTCTTGTTTGTAAACCTAAGAAAGGGTTTCGTATAAACCTAGTTTTATTTCTTCCGTTTATTATCAAAAACAAGATGGCGACTCTGCTGGGGACCTCTTTCTCATCTGACGAGAAAGCAATTGCTCAACACGATGCAGTATCAGTAGGATTAATGAAGAAGACCTTGGTCGTCCATTTCGACCAATCTGCCTACGAAGATATGCTTCGAGCAGGGGGTAGCTCTCGCTCTCTCTCTGTCCAAGACAACAGGAAATTGCGTAAAATTGCGTAAGGTCTGGATGCCCCGGACATCCTCTACCATTCCTGCCGACTCTCTGGTTTCTCCGACCAGCAAGGTTGTAGCTTCGCAACCTCCGTGCCTCGCGCGTAAAACTCGGTCTCCCGTCTGTGACGTGGCAGACAAAACTTCTGGTGATGCCTCAGTGCTAATCCAAAAGTCTACTCCGCGCTCTGCGCGTAAAATTCAGTCTTCCGTCTGTGACGTGGCAGACAAGATTTCTGATAATGCCTCAGCGCCAAATCAGAAATTCCAAACGCCTCTACGCATAAAAATGCATCTACCCTCCGTGGAAAAGCAGATGGTCCCTACAATCTACGCAAGGGAAAACAAGTGGCGGACTACTCAACTTCTCGGCCTTTACGCCAGCAAGAGAAGAATCTGCCCGCTCTCCAGATTATGCGAGAAGTGGATGGACGATTGAGGACCACCTCGGTTTTACGCCAGCCTGAGCAAAGTTCTAATTTACGCCAGGTTAAACCCCTCAACATAAAGAAAGCCCGGTTTGCGGAGAGACACACTCCTCGGGGATTATCTGCTACTCAGATGGCTAATCTGTTATATACGGGTGGCAGGGGAAAGATTATGGTTCCCAATATCCGCATGCCAACTGATGTAAACAAGAGGAATAAGCCTTCTTCTTCTTCTTCTGTAAATCCTCTTGACTTGCGTGAATATCTGATCCAGAAGCGCAAGGATAGGGGATCTTCCAGCATGTCTATTACGCCTTCTAGGGATCACTATTGTAATAGTCATAGGATTGTAGTTAATTATTGCTGTTCTGAAGCAAAACGGTCGGTTTTCGACCGGTTGAACTACTCTATATCTTTCCAGGAAGAAGAGCCTGCACATGCATCAGTGAACATGGCTTCACACGTTCCTAGAGGAAGGTCGAATTCAAGACGTCATCCCTCTAGAACTCCAAGCCAAAGGAGATTCAACAAACTCCTTGAGAACATTGAAGCTGGGGTATTTCGAAATACTCGTTCGAGGTCACGACAACCAGCTTCGTATTCTTCTGATTCTGACACTGGGGTCGCCAGTTTCCCGAATCAGATGCTGAAAGTATAGAGTCATTCTCTACAGAGACCTATACTAGCCCTTCAATGACATCCAGAGAAATGGGGGTCTATGCCATTGAAGATAAACATGAAAAGGCTTCCTCGTCATGAAGTACTGAGCAACGCATCGCCATGCTGGAGACATCTCTGAAAGAGATACAATCCATGATAAAGAATATACACCAGATGATGCTGACTCAACACACAGCTGCTATAGCTCAAGCATCGGTCCCTCCGACTCAAATACGTGTGGGGGTGGACTTACCACCATCCAACGCGAATAAGGAGCCTGTTCTAGATCAAGAATCAACAGCTCCCCCACTTCCTAACTCGGAGAATGTATTGCCTCCTGTTAAAGTTATGATACAACCGATCTCTCACCACTCCGCAGTCCCTCTACCTGTTGAAGATCCAATGCAGGCAGTACGGGAATTGAAAGCCCAATTTGATGCTTTGAAGCACAAGGATCAGTTAAAAAAATTGGGAATCAACCAGCTTTACCCAGCTATCTGGGATGAAGTCCCTTTCTCTCCTAAATACAAACCACAGACTATGGCTTTGTTTGAGGAAAAGATATCACCGAGCCAATACATGAACTACTTCAGTATGATGACGGTGTTATTACAAGGGAATGACGCCCTTCTTACTCGAGTGTTCAAAGGCTGTCTCTCAGGAGTGGCTTATCAGTGGTACCGTAGTCTTGCGGACAACTGTATTACTTCCTTTGAAGATTTTAAGACTTTGTTCTTCGCGCAATTCTACGAAGGAGGGATGGACATGTCTATGTCCTCTTTCATCGAAGTAAAGCAGAAGGAGAAAGAGAACGTTCGCACTTTCATCGAACATTTTCGTCAAGCCACTTTGCAAATGCCTCTGGGAGTTCCAGACTTAGCATTGGTAGACATTTACAGGAAGAATCTTCTTCCTGTGATTTCGGTGTTCACAGGACCATATCAGTTCTATCATTGGCCCTTGTTCATCATCTCAGCAGTAGCCGCTGAAGATAACAGTCGGAAGGCGCGTGATAATGGAATTATGATATCTGCGTCTGATAGAGGCAAGAGGTCATCCTCCAACAGCGACAATCCCCGTGGTTCCAAAGGAAAAGAAGCTCTGGCGATCAATACATCCAGGCAAAAGATTGCGGCAACCACACAGACGAAACCTGGGACTTCTAGGCCCATTGAAGTATACTCTTTTGACGATGATGATATTCCAAGCATATTCGAGTATCTCGTCAAAAGCGGCAAGATTACCCTCCCTGAGGTGAAGCGGCCTAATGAAGTCGGCAGTACCAATAACCCCAAGTACTGTATTTTCTATAGGTACATACATCACCCCACAAAGGCGTGTTATGTACTAAAGAGAAAAATCCAGGAGTTGATCGATGCTAAGGCCATCACTCTGCGCAACAGCGAGAAGACGGTCACAGCCAACATGATCTCTCTTCAATTTGGCAATCTACCTCCTCAAGAAGTTTCGGATGGTGTTGTACCTATTTCTCGGACAACGATGAAAATCGTTAATCTCCCTCCAGCCAGGGGTCAAAATCATGACCTGGTACCCCTAACTACACAGCGAGGCGAGATTATGTGGGTTCATCCAGATCTGGTGTCAGAGATCGAGGAAGAGACTCAAGCTGCTAAGGCTAAGTCTAAGAAGAACTCAAAGCATAAACCATGTCATATGGTTACGGCATCCTCGACATCAGAAGAAGAGGTTTTGGCTACTGGAACCCGTTCAGGGAAAGCCTACCTCAAGGACTATGGAGGAAGTCAAGAAGAAGCATCAACAGACGCTTCAACTGCCAAGCCTTCAGAACCGGAACCTGCCATACCAGAGGCCGGTCCTTCGAGACCAACTTCAGTGGACAAGGGCAAGCAAAAAGAAGTGCGCTTTGATACATCTTTGAAGAATATACAAAACAAAGGTTTGGAGAAGCCATATAACTTCGACATCCTGGCCCAGTTGGCTAATACACCAGCCAGATTGTCCATATTTGAACTACTCAGGCTCTCTTTAGACACTCGTCAAGCCCTGAGTGAAGCATTAATACAGAAAGATGCATACTTGACCCAGCTCAAGTCCCCTGATGAAGAACCTGTGGTATGTCCTCAATGCCATAGTGTGATGGAGGTGGTCCCGAATATCACTTTCACCCAAGATGACATGCTGTTGAAACATAACAAGCATGACAGACCCCTCTATTACACCGGATATGTCGGTTCCATGGAGGTTGACTGGATTCACATAAATCCGGGATCATCGATCAACATCATTCCTTATAGTCTGCTCAGACCGCTGAGGATTCCTACCAGCGAATTGGCTTACACTACCACTACAATCGTGGGTTTCAACGCCAGGAAAAGTAAGCCGTTGGGGAAGATTTGTCTGAGGATCCAGATTGGCGACCTCAGATCAGTGGCTACGTGCTATGTCATTGATTCAGAGGTGTCCTACAATATTCTGCTGGGCAGACTATGGATCCACGACCACAATATCGTTCCTTCGACTCTATATCAATGCTTTAAATATGTAGATGCCCAAGAAACAGTACAAACAGAGTTTGCTGATCTTAACCCGTTCAAAGGAGTAGAATCCTACTACTCCGATGCCATGTTGTACACCCAAGACTACATGGAGGAGGTGTCAAGCAAGATAGAGGAGGAATCCTACCGGGAGCCAGAAGAACCCTCTGCCGAACAACCTCTGTCAATCAAGGTGAGAGGACGAACTACTCGTCCGAAAGTCATGGAACCCCTGGCTATCCACTTGAACAAAACCAAGTCAGGAAACAGAGGTGATCCTCTAGTGATCACTTTGAACCAGAAGCCTCCACCCTTGGTCATCAACCTTCGGCGCAACAAGCAGCCGATTGATATAAATACAACCAGGAACGTGGTTTCTGATGATAATAAAGATCCTCTTTTCTAATACATTGATGCTCAAATTCCTTATCAGGAATCCTCTTCCCATAAGGATATAGAACCTATAGCACACAGATTCTTGAAAGCTATAGATTCCTATCATCCGTATGTGTGGGAAGTAGCGTCACCATCTAATGTCATCACGACATATAGGCCACATGAGGATTCTATCTTTATTGTCCTGCCTACTCACAGCGGTCAGCGTTCAACAGTCTTTGGTCGCATGCGCAATAAAATGACTGTACAAGAAGATTCTCTCGATGATGATGCTGGTAAAATACAGGTTCACAGATATAGCCCGCAAGCTTTAAAGATTATGCAAAGTATGGGTTATGACTTGAAGCTGGAACCAGGCCTCAATTACGGGAAAGGCAGGCGAATGCCGTTGTACGATGATCCCTACTGTCAACGAACTCATTTTGGGTTAGGGTATACCACCTCCCTTGCAATTTCTAAGTCAAATAAGGATATCTCTTCCTCTTCTCAATGGCTCGTCGTCCTCCGGCTCATCAGATGATCCCGAACGAGCATTATCAGTAAATATGGTATTTACAGATTCCCTCGAAGCAGACGAACAAGAATCTGAACTATTTGAGAATGACTCTTGGGCTCAGCAAATGGATACACAGTGGAAACTCAGGTCCGAACAGAGAGAACCTCCCACTGAAGATAAAGTTATCCAGATTGACGTTGGGGATGAACTTTCACCAAAGCTGATATTTATCAGTAAAAATCTTTTCGAAGAAGAAAGAAAAGAAATAATCCAGCTGATAAGAGAATATATCGACGTCTTTGCGTGAAATTATGAGGATATGCCAGGTCTCGATCCAAAAGTGTCTACTCATAAGCTCAATATATTGCCCAATTCGAAGCCTGTAAAGCAACATCAACACCGGTTCCATCCAGACATGATGGACGCCATTGAAGCTGAAATCAAGAAGTTGATAGCCTGTGGCTTCATCCGGGAAGAACAACATCCCGACTGGGTCGCCAATGTTGTTCCAGTCATGAAGAAAAATAGGAAATTATGTGTCTGCATCGATTATGGAGATCTGAACGCAGCCTGCCCCAAGGATGAATTTTCTCTTCCTATCACATACGTCATGATCGATAATACATGCGGTTTTGAACGCATGTCTTTCATGGACGGATTTTTAGAATACAATCAAATCAAGATGCATCCTGAAGACGAGAAGCATACTGCCTTCCGGACACCATTGGGGATATATTGCTATACGGTCATGCCCTTCGGACTGAAAAATGTCTGGGCTACATACCAACGAGCTATGAGTAACATATTCCATGAGCACCTACACAAAATAGTAGAATGTTACGTGGATGATATAGCTGTCAAAAGTCGCCGCAAGGATAATCATATCCAAGACCTGAAGACAGTATTCGAATTGATGCGCCAACATCAACTCAAAATGAATCCTACAAAGTCCTTTCTGGATGTATCCAGTAGCAAATTTCTGGGATTTGTCATTACCGCCAAAGGCATTCAAGTGGACCCCGATAAAGTCAAGGCCATCTTAGAAATGCGACCACCCCGCAATCTGAGAGAACTCAGCGGATTTCAAGGTCGTCTGGCTTATATCCGGAGATTCATATCCAACCTCTCGGGAAGATGTCAGCCTTTTTCTCGTCTCATGAAGAAAGGTGTATCCTTCGTATGGGACGAAGCTTGTCAGCAAGCGTTTAATGATATCAAACGCTACCCCACTAATCCTCCAGTTCTGGTGCCTCCCGTCATAGGAAGACCATTCTTGTTGTATGTTCGAGCAATGGATCATTCTCTAGGAGCTCTCCTCGAACAGAAGAACGATGAAGGTCATGAACAGGCTATCTACTACTTAAGCAAGGATGATGGTCGGAGCTGAACACCGGCACAATCCAGTAGAAAAAGAATATTTGGCCCTAATGTTCGCCATTCAGAAAATGCGACACTATGTCACAGGCCAGACTATTCATATCATCTCCAGGATCAATCCTCTTCGGGTATTGACGAACAAGCCAAGTGTTCTTAATTCTTGACTCGCGACTTGGGCGATGTTATTAACACCGTATGATATGGTGTATGTTCCTCAGAAGTCTATCAAAGGCCAAGCATTGGATGATTTCCTAGATGCTCATCCGATTTTGGAAACCTCCAAACTATACGAGGACATTCCCAACGAAGTTGCAGAATGTAATTATGTGATGGAGAGTGATGCATGGCAGCTATTCTTCGATGGTGCCTCCAGAACTGGTCCCAGGGGAAACATAGTTTCAGGAGTAGGA
The DNA here is from genome assembly GCA_036927795.1 of Iris macrosiphon. Taxonomy (NCBI): domain Eukaryota; kingdom Viridiplantae; phylum Streptophyta; class Magnoliopsida; order Asparagales; family Iridaceae; genus Iris; species Iris macrosiphon. The sequence continues at coordinate 62,150,952 of JAYESA010000018.1, forward strand.
ATTGTCTTGATTACTCCTGAGAAACTCGTCATCTATCGAGCATATTCTCTTAGCGAACCCTGCTTTAATAACGTGACAGAATATAACGCCCTACTAATCGGGCTCCAAGTCGCTAAAGAGTTGGACGTCGAATACCTGGAAGCTTTCGGTGATTCTCTGCTGATCGTCAATCAAGTCAGAGGAATATATGAAGTCCGGAATCCAGACCTCATCCCTTATCACCAAGCAACGATCGAAATAGCCATGTCTTTCAAAAGGTTTTTCCTAGAGCATGTGCCTCGATCTCAGAATCTGGAAGCTGATGCCCTGGCCAGTCTAGCTGCAGCTTTAACTATTCCTATAAGAAGGCAGAATTCGGTGATCCTTCTTAACAGAGATTTATTCTGTGTGAAAAATAACTTTCATATAGAACACAGCTATGTTGTGAACACAGATCCTCCCAAGAGAGACTGGAGAAGTCCCTTTATAGATTTTGTAGCATACGGAATCTTGCCGGAGGATCCTAAAGAAGCAGTATCCATCAAAAGACGATCATTACGCTTCTATTTCGAGGCGTCTTCACAATGTCTATATCGTCGGACTTACGATGAACTATTTTTACAATGTCTCTCTGGTGATGAGGCACAGCGGATTATCCGTGAAGCTCACGACGGCATATGCGGAGCACATCAACCCAGTCCTAAGCTACAGGATCGTATCAGGAGGATGGGTTATTACTGGCCTACTATGATCACAGATACAATAAAATATGTAAGACAATGCAAAGCCTGCCAGATTCATGTAGATTTTATACATCAACCTTCTGAATATTTACATCCTACGGTGGCATCCTAGCCTTTTGAAGCATGGGGTATGGATATCATTGGTCCTATTCACCCGTCTTCTTCCAGAGGTCATCGGTTCATATTAGCCATCACGGATTATTTCTCCAAATGGACAGAGGCAGTCCCTCTTGCTGAGGTGAAGACATCTAACATGATCAACTTCATTAAGCATCATGTCATTTATCGCTTTGAGATTCCCCGAAGGATAATTCATGACAACGAGACTCAATTCATCAGCCAAGCGTTCCACCGATTTTGCGATAAAAATCGGATACAAAACGTGGCCTCTATAACATACAATCCTGCTGCTAATGGTTTGGCGGAAGCTTTCAATAAAACCATTATCAAACTCTTGAAGAAGTTTGTCTCTTCGAATAAAAGAGATTGGAATGAGAAGTTAGAAGAATGTCTCTGGGCATACCGCACAACGGTACGAGCACTGACGGGTTGTACCTCATTCTCACTGGTTTACGGGAGTGAAGCAGTTCTCCCCATTAAAATTCAAATTCCATCACTCAGGATAGCAGTGGCTAATGAGTTGACACAAGAAAAGAATGACCTATTAAGGCTTCAAGAGCTAGAAGGATTAGATGAGAAACGCCTTCAAGCCCAACAATGCATCACGTTCTACCAGGCACGCATTTCCAGAGCTTTTAATCAAAAAGTAAAGGAAAGAGTGTTCAAAGTTGGCGAGCTAGTTCTAGCCGTGAGAAGCCCAATGATTATTACTTACAAGAGTAAGGGTAAATTCCAGCCCAAATAGGGAGGCCCTTATGTGATCGAGACGACGTTCTCAAATGGCGCTTACAGATTAGCCAAGCCTAATAGAGACTTGTTAATGGCTCCTATCAACGGCAAATTCCTGAAGAGGTACTATGCTTAATCTCCTTTGCTCAACAGAGTATGGTGAAGATCTCATTCTGACAATACTACTTCCAAAGAACTAGTGGATCATATTCTATCATGTCCATATAACCTCTGAATAGATATGTTTAACTAATTTGGAACATCAAAACCTATCACGTCTATATTACCTCTGATAGTGTTTTGTGTACAAATTTTAGTTGGAGCATATTCTATCATGTCCATATAACCTCTGAATAGATATGTCCAACTGAAGTTTACCGAAAGTATATCACGTCCATATTACCTCTGATATCACTTTCACCCTAGCCTATCGTTTATATTCCAAAATGATAGGTCCACCAAAGTCAGATAAAGCCTCTTTATTATCTCCAGAAAGAGCAAATTACATAAAAAAGCAAAAAAAAAGTATATCATTTGGGGGGAGCAGTTAAGTCGCGAATCTGCTGCGCCAGAGTAACCATTCTCTCATCCCTGGAGTTCAAGACGTCGGCGCGAGCCTGCTCCAACCTTGCCGCCTTATTGTTCAAAGCAGATAGCTCGGACCGAGCATGTACAAAACCTGCGTGGATGACACCCACATGTGTCAGGTTCTGCTGAGCTGTCTCCATTCGATCCTTCAATACGTCACGAGCTATTGATAAAGAAAGAGCCTTCTCCTTGGCCTTAGCGAGGTTATCTTCCAATTTGCGGATCCTCGCTGCCTCTGCCTCATAATCGGCCTCACACTGAGTCAGCTGGGGAATGACATACTCTAATTTGGCACGCTCTTGATCCATCTCCTGCTGCTGTTCCTGGACGGATTTGTTCAGAGATTCCATTTGCCCAGCAAGCTCTGTAGTTAAGGAGTCATACCTAGCTTGAACGAGACCATCAATGCTGCCTCGAGATAGATGTAAATAATCGTTAATGGGTTATTCCAAACCATTAACTATCTGCTCCAGCGCATCATCTCTCCAGCGTCGTTGAAGTCTCTGATCGGCGTTATCGTAAACTGGGAGGACCTCCGCAGAGCCTCAAAGCCTAGATTCTTCTCCAGCACCATCGATATCAGCATTCTCAAAGTGGTATAGAAAATACTAGTATACTGCTTAATCAGCATGGTGAGATCCAAATGGACGCTGGAAGTGGCTGCAATATCGACGAATCCCCTTCCAGGAACGACTGCAGAGGGTGTCGTCATAGTCGTCGCTTCAGCAGATGGTGCGACAAAAGAAGAAGCGCCAACAACGGTCGAAGTGGTTGGCGTACTCAAAGGAGGCATAGTCGTATTGAGAGGCTCATCCTTCTCTCGAGATATCAGAACCATTTCGGGTGAACCGGCACCCGAAAATATTTCCTCTTCAAAGTCAGGCACCTCCGTATCATAGACAGGAGCGAAAATAAAGCCGAAAGTTGCGTCGACGCTGCCCTCCCCGTAGATGTCTTCCCCTGAAAAGAAGACAAGAGAAAGTTAATATCAACATGATGTTAATTTTTCTAAAAAGAGGCATAAAGACGATATTTATCCATGGCCGATGGTATATATGTCGCGTCTGCAGCCAGTACAGCTAAATCATTTCTTAATGATGCTAAGCGAGCTGTCATACCTAGAGAGGAGGGTGCACAAAAGGACGACTGAGGGTAGTCATCCAAGTCTTCACCCAGATCCAATCGAGGTTCATCAGGTGGAATCTCGCTGGGTATACTTACAGACGCGGCAGGGGTTTCTTCCGTTGCGGGTCTGGATAAAGATATTCTTATTTGGCTTGGCCCTGAAGGCGATGTCGTACCACTACCTGAAGCGGTAGCAGCGACAGCAGCCTCGAGCAAAGATTCTCCGGCACTGCCAGTCAGAACTGTAGAGGTTCCCTCTCTAAAAGGCGAGGAACCTCTAATCAAAGGATCATCCCCAACAGGCTCACTCCGAGAAGCCTCATGACTGGAAGTCCTGACAGGACCACTAACAGTCTTTTTTTTTCTTACGAAGGAAAGTCTCCTTTAGAACAGGAGCCCTTCGCTTACCAGGAATAACCAGAGGCTCTGCAGGCGAAGGTATTTTGCCTCTCGGTACTGCCAGCAAAGGCTCATCTGGATTGACAGAGTCTTCACCCTCGTCAGAGGAAACTGATGGGATTTCGTCTCTTCCCGCGGACTTAGAAGAGGGCATCCTAAAACTTCCATGCATATCAAAATTGTGATAAAAGGTATTGATGGCCACGTAAAACTAGGCGTACGAGTGGAGGATACGCAACTCCATAGAGAGAGAAGTCGCGGGCACAGTAAAGGCCACCCCAGTGCAATCCATTATGAAATACCGCCATCCTCTCACTCCATCAATAAGTCCACCCCTGGACTTGAAGCTGGTGATGGCATTGCCCACGTGCAATTGGTCATACCCAAACTGCCTGGTGAACCGACTAGGCAGGTAGGACTCCAAGAAGCGTTGGTCTTCACTTCTGTACAATAAATAGGAAGGTCTAATGCAGACCAACCAATTAAAAGCTTCAGAAGAAAGAATGGTCTTCCCTTCACCTGAGTCCTGAAGCCTGCTCCCCTGTTGATTGAGATATACAGTGGGGACGGTGCAGAAGAGCTTCCAGCTGTGAGCAAAATTTAACGCTCGTCGACAGTCTAAAATTATGGTCACGTTCCAGGTGGAATTCTTGTAATTCAATACGAAATTACTCCCCGAACTACTGCCAGAGCCGGGAGACATCACCCTGGGATTATGGAGAATTAACCATCCCATCAAATACAGGAACGATAATTCTACCCTGGGAATGCTGTCACGCCGTGTTTCATCGGCAAGTAGCCCATCAGTAATGGCCCTCAGGCCAGCTTGTATGCGGCATACCATGACAGGGAGCAGGTCCAGTCTTGCCCCGAACACCAGACGCACTGCAGGCCATAAGGTGTTACGGTGAATGCGATCCAAAGATGCAATACCTGGTACTACCAATCGGCGCAGCCATACAGAGAGGAAGCCAGCCAGTTGAGCTTCCCTTGACAGAGGCCTGCGAAAATGCCTCAAATAAATGTAGGCTTTAGTGCCTGCAGGATATTTCCCTATCCCTTCATCGAGGACTCGATCTGAAGCCCCAGCGTCTTCAATAAGGTCATCGACTACTTGAGCATTAAGCACGCTCAGAAGGCTCAAAGGCCTATCCCTGCTATCCACAACTTTGTCTGGCTTAGCATCTCTAACCTGATGGAAGAAGAGGTAGGACGCCCATTTGTTGGTATGAGCCAGATCAGAGGGCTCATTATAGAAGGCGGTGCACGCAAGGTAATGGCTCATCAACTCCTGGTACACTGCCACCACCCGAGGGTTTGTGTTCCCTAGCTCCCAGTTTGTGGGAACATACTCTTCATAAGGAGTATCCCCCATTGGCAGTCTTGAAATCTCTGCCATTTTATGAAGGGCCAATCCCAATTCCCCCAATAGAGTGGCGAAAGTCCCAGTGAGCGAGATATATCGCTCCATCAAAGCCAAAAACAGGTTGGGGTTTAGAGGTAACCCAACACTGGTAGCACTCACAGCCGTGTACAGACCGATGCTCTCCAGCTCAGTCTGAAAATGCTTTAGGGCCCAGGCAGCTAAACGAGCCCATCGAAGATTTGTAAGGGTAACCCACCCATTGGTCCGAGGATTAACCTTGTGGTATACTCCTCCATGCCCCATGAAGTCATTGCAGAAAGTCGGTAATTGGACTGGTTGGAGCAGTGAAGTATCTTCACTCGGGACACTGCCCGGATACAATCCCCTGAACGGCATGACCGGGCCGGAAGGGCGGCTTACAAATAACCCTTGGTCGAACCTTTTCTGATAAAATATCTTCCCCGACTGGCCGTGAAGATTAGGGGTCAGGGTCCACGACATCCTCCTCGGATGCGTGGCATGGAAGAATGCCGAGATAGGATAATCCCTCAGCATTTTGGGCAGGTACATGACCATGCCCCCAACAGTAGAAACCCAGTCTTCCTTCTTGGGCTTCGTCTGAGATTGTTTATCGATCATATCCCCGAAGAAGAAAGCGAATTTTATGTATTTTGCCCCGTCTATGTATGCCAGGGGCTCTCCGTTGATCATGCTCAACAGCATTCGCTCTCCTTGAGACGATATCAGGATTCCTCTTCCTTCAGGATATTGGGGTCCAGAAATAGAAAATGTCACATGGGACAAATCCTCCAGGTAATTGGAGTGCAGCATCCCAACAGCAGAATCCATCACCTCATCCAACGGAGATATCTGCAAGTTAACTACAAAGTACAAGAAAAATACGTCAGTTTCTATACTAGACCTCACAATCTTGCAGCTTAAGCCAAAAAGCAACAGTCTGTGCTTTTACGCCAAGACTATAAAAACTTGAGTTTTTACGCTGGAATTTTATTCCAAGGCATAAAATTCAAGATTTGTAGTATACAAAAAAATCTGACAGTCTGTGTTTTATGCCAGATTGCCAAAGTTTGAGTTATTACGCCGGAGTTTTCATCCAGAGCGTAACACCCAAAATTTGTAGTATACGCCAAATTTTGACAGTCAAAGCTCTTACGCCAGACTGCGAAAATATAGAGTTTTTACGCTGACACATTAGAACTGTGGGCGTAAAAGATAAAATATCTCTGTGCATCATCTTCCTCGAAGAGGCGTTCAGCACAGAAAATGACCTAGCGCGTTCACGTACAACGTGTGCGAAGGGTTTTCTTCGTTCTTATCGTCCCAAAAGCTTTACCTATAATGCCCGGTGCACAGCTTGATGGAGGGACACTTCGTTCAGAGCGAGGTTCGCCCTGCCCGATGGGAGTCGCTCTTGCTTGGGCAGAGGAGCGAGAAGAGGAGGCAGCCTTCTTTCCCTTAGAGGAGAAGATTGGTTTTGGTGCCATTACTAAAAACTCAGAATGCTCAGAGAAGAAACGAAGAAGAATACTCAAAGAGACGAAGGTTTTCTTTTGCAAAAGACAGATGAAAAGTTTTCTCTGAAGGCCTTGGGGTATTTATAGAGTTTAGATGGACTCCTCGAATCCCTAACCAAATTCGATATTTAATATTTGGTTATGATTGGGGACTACGTCAGCCTATTATTCAGGGAAGGCGGACAGTCAGCGAATTCAAAAGGTTGTCGTGCAGAGCAGATTCGTGATTTTACGCCAAGGAGCTTTTTACGCTCGAGAGGCTACAAACCTACGACTTCACGCTCGAAAGTTTTCTTTTCAGAGGCTATAAATCTACAGTTCTACACCCGGATGCTCTTATGCTCAGCAGCTTTTACGCTCGAGAGGATACAAACTTACGATTTTAAGCTCATCTATATTATTGATCTATGACTTTCGGCATATCTTAAAATACGCAGGCCAGAGTATGCATATATCTGAACAATTTTCATGACGGCAAACTAAAAGGGTTCACGCAGAAGATACTCCTTCTTGGCCTCAAAATATCCCAAGTACCCAAAGTATACAAAGTTTAGCATGGAAAATGACTCTTCTTCTTGGGTCGATTGGAAGTTCATCCAAAATCCAGTCAGAATATTTTCTCTACAGTTCAAGATGGCGACTCAGTTTTGACAGCCATTTCTCGCCCTATTTTAAGGAATTTTTGGGAAATCATTCTTGAAGATGATGGTCTGAACAAGAATTCTTCTTACCAGAGAAGTGACAAGTTCAGAATTCTACGCAATTCCTCGTTCAAAACAGCATGACAGTTCGGATATTTGACTTAAATGCTAAGCAATTTTCTACGCGTCCTCAGTTACGCATAAAAGACGGGACGAGATCAGATACTCTTTTTATCAGAGTCAGCGTAAAGTTATTCAGACGTGGCGAAGCTACACATATTCAGACTTTATCACAACAAAGAATATGGCAAATCATCAGACGCATAAAAGAAGATAATTTTTATTAATCATGATTACATATGAGGGAAATCCAGTTATCAAAGGGTTTTTTATCTTCATGATAACATATGAGGGAAATCTCGTCTACAAAGGGGTTCTCATCCTTATTTAAAGATCACGCCTAGAATCTGTTCTGTCAGGTTCTCGCATTGGTGGAGATCTTTATCCGTCTTCTACAGCAGTTCATCGACTTCCACAGTCGATGAACAAGAAAATAATTAATGGCGGGAGGATACAAAACTGGGCCTGTATAAATTATTCAAGAGCCCATCCTCCATACGCCATGATAGATTGAGTTGAGGTGTTAGACCCAACTCAGTACTGGAAGACAGGGCTAGTTTGTCTGCCCTCGTCCACGAACAACGGGAGAAAATACAGCTTGCAAGCTGTGTGGTCTAATGTGACCCTTCCTCTCTCCTGGACGAATCGCCATATGAAGTTGCTGATTATCCCGAGCAAAGGAAGCTATGATATCCTTCCATGATCCATCATTGCAGAGGACATTTGCTCGAAGACACCTTCTTTTATGGCTCCTTACATGCGGGAAGAGCATGATCTTCTTCTTCCTCAAGTCGACCCGATGAACTCCGGCAATCATCTATGTGTGGTAAAGGAAATATGGAAAGAACAAGTTAACTCATTAGCCTTTTTATAGGCAAAAGAGAACACACCGAATCCCAACAAATCTCCAAAAATCTGCCAATAAATCATCCTCGAGGAACGAGTCAGACTTGACCGTTTCATGCTTCATTCAAAGTGTTTCAAATTACGAGGAATTTGAAAACTTTGAAGGGGGTCTTGTAGAAGCATGAAAAATATGCTGTAGAGTTATACGCAGTATTTTAGTGCTGGACAGCCTAAAATATGACTTCAGAGCCATCGGCGTACAACAGGGATTCATCGCTAGTACAACGTAAAATATAAGCCCTAGGACAATCCGCGTAAATGCAGTATTTCCAGGCTGCTTCGGCGTAAAAAGGTTGTTACATCGCCACTTTGGCATAAAACCTACTCGCTTTTAATGCGGTGGGAAGTTGTACGGGGAACGCTTCGTATTCCTCGAATGAATCTGTCAAATCATGCAGTGAACCTGACTCCTGACAACGAGTACTGCAGAACTATCAAGACGACGGCTGTAATGATGGTGCGACACAGAGACCCAAACCGTCATTTAGTGACATTTCCCTGATACAAAGTGCTTTTACGCATACAAGGGAATACACTGCCTAGTTTTATACAGGAAGATGTGAGCTTTTGCGCTCAGCAGAAGACAAAACAAACTGTTACGTCAAAAGCTGCTCTTCGTACAAAGCTCGAGGCACGTCTCTGCATTTAATGCGTAGAATGGGGGCAGATCTCTGCATTTAATGTACGAGATTTGGTTATATCTCCAAAGACTGGGCGAGCCATAATTATGGCTAATACGTCCACATTATTACCTTTGCACATTACGCCATCAGGCTATTTTCAGCTATAGGAGCACGCTGTACGCTATCTCCTTGAAATACGCCACCGGGCTATTTTTAGCTATAAGAAGCACGCCGTATGCTATCTCCTCGGAATACGCCAACTCAGACTATTTGGTCCAGAATACGCTCAAGATCTCAGTCAAGGAAGGAGGACCGGCTATCTTTTACGCTAGTTACCTATCCATGTAGCATCAGGCTTCTAGGCCTATTTGGCTTCTATGCCGAGTCGACACGCCTATTTGGCTTCTACGCCAACCTAACAATTATTTGGCTTCTACGCCATGGTGACAGTTATTGGCTTCTACGCCAACTTTTTCTACGCAAAGGGCAGTTACCCACGTGGCTTGCATGCCGTGATCTTCGCAGCAGTTATACGCATTTTCTCATCATGGGACACGCGTCACACATAGATTCAGAAGATCATCTATACGTGGGTGGCAGTTATTATAACCGCCGTGTAAAAAGTGCCACACTCTCCACTGTCCGGCTTCTACGCCGACTGGACAGATACTGTCACTAAAATCCTATAAATAGAGACCCCTATTGACAGAGGTCCGAGGTCGGGAAAAGGTTGAAAATTTGGAAAATAGAAGTCAGAGGGTCGAAGCACAGACAAAGAGCAGTGATCGACAATTTTGGCATCGAGCATCCACTCCTTCTTGCAATCCTTGAAGCTTCTTCTTCTTCTTCTACAACACTTCTTCATCATCGTGTGGTCCAAGGGACAAAGTGATCGACTGCAGATCCGACTCCTATAGCAATATTTACCCAGATTAAATTTTGTACTTAACATCCTCGTATAGGATTAATAGTACTTCTTGTTTGTAAACCTAAGAAAGGGTTTCGTATAAACCTAGTTTTATTTCTTTCGTTTATTATCAAACACCATCAACCAAGCCTCAATATCCATCCTCAACCAAAACTTACAATCCAATCTTAAAGTGTACACGCTTGGCGAGGCAAGGTGGCCGCGCCTACACGAAGCCAAACCAACAAAAGAAAAGCAAGCCAACACTTATCTATATGAAGTCACTAGCCAAGCCATAAAAGACGTTGATCAGACTGATCAAATGCGGTTCTACTCGAAACAGTGCTAAGTAGCGAACCTGCCTGAATTGCATTAAACCGCCGGCACCGCGCCCGAGGCACGTTACCAAGTTGTCTCCTCCATGGCCGAACGGTACCGGTATCCCGGAGCCTTTCCGTTCGAAGAGACCAAATACTGTGCAACACAGGTTGTCCGTGACATGCAGACACCAAGTAGGTATGACGAGAGGATCGAGCATTCTCGTCCCACCAAGCGATCCTAGACTCATTCAACCAAATATCCAACCGATTTCCAACCAATTATCCATAACTAAGATATCCAACCAAGATATCCAATAGCCATTCTCCAATATATAGCCCAAGGCACCAAATCTCAAGTTATCCCATAGGCACAATGCCGCTTCTCAACACAGTATTTCAAATTGGATGTAACAGCCCACGCTCAGAATAATCCCGTGGCACCATGCCGCAACAGTGGCACAATGCCCCAACAGTGGCACTATACCCTCGCCGATGCAGTTGTTCGATTTTGAACCACAACTGCTCGCTTTTCAAGACAAAGCGACCAAGTGATACTCGTGCACGGATGCACGCTCGCTCGCCCAAATTCTCGATATTCCCAATGCCTCAATATATCATTCCAACTGTCCAAGCATAATCCCAATTATTCAACCAACTGCCTCGAGTGTATAATCCAACTCTAGCTCCAACTATCCATACGCGCAAATCAATTCAAGCCATAATCCTATCCAAGAAAATGACGTAAACTCTATGCATGCCTCAGTGTAGTGATTTCCAAGTTTCAGCTCAATATCCTGTAATCGATGCACATATGCACCGATCCATCCTTTTTTGGTACAAATAATACCGGGACTCCCTACGGTGAAGAACTGGATATGATAAATCCCTTATCCTGTAGTTCAACCACTTGCTTCTTCAACTCGACCATCTCACTGTTGTTCACTCTATAGACATGCTGTGAAATTGGTTCCGCACCTGGCACTAAGTCTATAGAGAACTCAACATCTCTATATGGCGGTAATCTTGGCAATTCCTCAGGAAATACATCCAAGAACTCTGCTATCAAAGGATGCATCAACTCCTTGTATTCCACCATAGCTCCACATATAATGCCTCCTCTCTGCTCTGTAGCTCCTCTAGCAAACTCAAACTCTGGCTCTCCCGGCGGGCTAAACAAAACTATACCTCCTCTGTAATCTATACTAGCATGGTGTCTACTCAACCAATCCATCCCGAGTACAATATCTTAGCTCAAAAGTGGCAATACAAGTAGACACGCACTCAACTCTCGGCCTCCCAGAGTAACTCTTCAATCCTTGCAAATATCACTAACCAGGATAATGCCTCCCCCGATCATGTTCTTGCAATTCCTAAGCAAAGACTCAGCTACCAAATGATGCTTTAAAGCAAATAAAACAGATACAAAACTATGGGAAGCACTATTATCAAATAATGCTAAAGCTAGAATAGAATCAAGAAGAATAGAACCTGTGATGACATCTCCTGTAGGCTCGGCCTCCTCAATCGTCATAGCGAACGCTCGCCCCTGAGGTTCACCCCGTGATGCTGGTGCTGGGCATAACGCTGTTGCTGGGTTGGAAGCGGCTGTCCCCTTGGCTGTATTGCAAGTGGCCTCACCTGTATTCTCGGAGCTGCTCCCTGAACTGCACGACGAGGATTGGAAGAACAATCCCTTAGCTGATGCCCCTCGGCACCACAATACAGACAAACTCCCAACTTCTTTCTGCAAATTTCCCAGATATGGCCGAGTTTTTTGCAGAAGTGGCAGAAAGCTTGCTGTGACTGTCTCTGTTGCTGCTGTGGCGCCTGGTGAATCGATGTCCTAGATGGAGTCTGGTGCTGTTGTCGCTGCTGAAAAGGCCTAGACTGAAAATGAGGACGCTAGCAGGAAATATGCTGCTACTAGCCCCAAGAAAAGAATCGCGGTCTCTCTTGGGTTTCAAGCTCAACTCCCGCTCAACTGTGCATGCCTCCGCAAGTATCTCTGAATATGTCTCATAGAAACACGGAATAAGGATCTTCACTTCCCATTTCAGACCCTCGCCGAAGTGGATAGCCCGAACCTCTGGCTTCCTCACCAAATACTCCATAAATCGGCTCAGTCTACCGAACTCTACGACGTACTCCTCCACGGACATGCTCCCTTGAGTAAGGCCCTCAAACTGCCTCCCCAAGTTCAATATGTCCGCCCGAGAAAATAACTTCCTCTTGAAAAGGTCCTTGAACACCTCCCAAAACTGCCCCGTATCAGCAAGAAGTGATACATTCCTGAACCAAGTGCGGGTAATGTCGAACAGCTAAAGTCCAACTACCTTAACCTTCAGAATCTTAACAAGACGGGACACCCTCATGAGACGCTCGATATCCTCGATCTAATCATCAGCATAAATGATGCCCTCGATTCTCGTGAAGACCCGAGGTTCCAGCTTCTTGAAGTCCTGGATATTACCCAACCGAAGTTGGGCAACCTGTGGAATAACCTGCTGCTGGACCGGAGCTTCTCTCTCTACTGCAGCAAGGGCAAGCTAATGAGCACTCTCAATACCCTACCGTAATACGTCGTTCTACCTCTGGTGAGCCTCTGACTGGGCCCACTGAGCCTCCATCATCTTGCAAAATAATGTGAACACCTGAGTCACATCTGTCGGCATGAAAGGTGGTGGTGGAAGCCCCTCTGACACAGTTGGAATAGTCCTTTGAGATGGAGGTGGACCCCTGTCACGCCCCAGTCCCAAAATACGTAGGACTAGGAATACGTAACACGCCAGTCGTATGTATACGAACTCCAATAGATGGAAACTATACACACACGTATGCTGTATTATGAATATCAAATCCACAAGTGGTAATATACTGTCAATAAGTCACACGCAATCTATATCTCATCCACAGCACAAATAAATAAATAAATAGAAAATAAATAACTGAATCTCAAAGATGAAGTATCAAAGTATGATAGTCGGATGGAAACAAATCTACTGTAAATCGACTATGCTAAAAGTACTAAAAAGAGAGAAGAGATCAAACTCTAATATAAGATAAATGTCCAAAAGAAATAGCAATTAGAATATCTAATAGCTGTAATGAATCAATGATACTCTAACGATAAGACCTCCTCAGTCTGGAATGAAGCGTCAGGTCCGGGTCCGTACTCCTGTGGATACTCCTGTCCGTCTATATCTGGAAAGGTACCAGGTACTCAGAGGGACATAACAAGATACATAGAAGCATGCCAATAAAGTACTAAAAATAAATATCTAATGGGTCGTCTAACCATCTATGTGAATGCAGTTTGAGAACAACTTTCCAACAAGTGGGCTATCTGGCTAAAATAGGATTGGCATGATTCTCTTGGAGATTCAGGGGCCTAAAAAGCATGTCATTTTTGAACCCCAGAGGCCGCCTGATAATATATAATATATAGTGGTCATCATGATCGCGCATCTCCGGCAGAGCGTACGGGTTACACAAGAAAAGTACAAAGGAGCCCAAATGCCTTACTTGTTGTTCTCCCTACCCCATGCTCTAAGCATGTCACATCCATGATACGATGATACCTCTAAATAACTGCCAGGTCTACTTGCATGCAAAGTTTCTATCGGCAGTTATCCCTATCCGCCGCACGACCTATACATTCCAGTGGCCAGCCGAGTACGCAAGTCAGTATCCTACATGTGACTCACACTTGTGTAAGAACAGTGTCATGGCCAATAAAACATAAGAATGCCTTATGATAATGGGGTGGTCTCATAGAGTAGGCCATATGCATATACATAATAAAAATAGAATACGATGTCACCGTCGTTGCACCCAAGTTTCCTTGGACGCGCAGTTTATATAGTAGTTAAAATAAATAAACTAAATAGACAGAAATAAAGATGCATGCAACATATGGAATATAAATAACAGTACAATGGCAAGCAATTTGTATAGTGTAAGCGTCCAGATGTCAAGGACACGAAATTAAAAACTAAGGCCTCCGAATAAACGTCTCCGGATGCTGAAATAGACATCAGCAACGTTTCCGAAATCAGCGAGATAGCTAAAAAATATTATCCTTTCGTCCAATTTGGACACAGGGGTAAAACGGTAATTTTGGGTCAAAGCAGGGTCCACATGTGGCCCACTTTGCACCGAAAAGTATGCCAAGGGTAAATGTCTCTAAATGGGACAAATTATAGGTCAAACAAATTCTAAATATTATTACGAACTCAATGGTATGTCCAATTTTGAATTCCGGTGAGCCGAACATAATTTCGCCCTAAAAGTCAACCGGGAGGCCCGCAAATAGGCGGCTTGGTCAACTGTCTCAGAATTGTATGAAAATTGGGTCAAAGGACCAGCGCGATACCACGAGTCCAGTGGCACAAGTTTTGTCACATTCTGACGAGCATACAATAAATGGTGCGGTGTTTTACAAAAGTCGCGATACGGGGACTTTTGTTTTGCGGATACGGGCTGATTCCGACGCGAACACGCGTCCGAATCAATTTTTGTGAAAGCCCATACGTCTGGACATACCATAAGCACCTTTCGGTGTAATTAGTACGTGACGGGGCCGCCCGTTTGGCGGGGCGCGCTCCGTATCATAATTTTTGAAGGTTCAAAAATAGGTTTTTTATGATTTTTAACTCAATTTAATTTTGCATACAGCATCAAATAAAATAAATAATTGACAAAAAATAATCTAGGTTAGGTGGTCTTCACATAGCAAAAAAAAAACTAAGTTTGGATCTTTGTGGTGGGAGATACGTGTCCGTAAACATGGGTGGTTACAGCAGTTTTTCTGAGATTAAAAGTTTTGATTTTTCTCCAACTTGGTCTCGGTTTTCGTCTAGGGTTACGCGCTGATCGAAAGAAACTAATACACGGAGTTGGAAGGGGGATAGGTCGTGAACATATCGGTGAAGATGGGGTCAAATTTGGTCGAGCGATGGAACGGGAATCAACGTGTGAACAGGGGTTCGATGCAGCGATTCGGTTACGGTGCTCGCACGGGGGGGGGGGGGGGGGGGGGACGCGGACGGCGGCGCAGATTCCGGCATCGGTGCGGTCTTCGAAGGCGGTGGTCTAGGCTGGAGGTCGACGTGGGGTTGTGGGGAAGAGATTATATCTAGGGTTAGGATTTGGAATAAGTTATTATATATACATATATATATAGGAGGAGGGGGCGCTCGCAGATGCTACAGTGCTCGGGGGGAACTTGGCCGCGGGTGTAGCGGGCTGGGTGCCTGGGGTTTCACTTAGGGGTGTTTAGGAATTTAGTTAAGGATTTTAGATATAAGGGTTAGCTTAGTGATTATTATTATTATTATTATTATTTTCCTTTTTCAATTCTTTTCTTTTATTCTTTCTTTTCTTTTATATTTCTTTTTCCATTCCCTATTCTTATTAAACAATATATATATATATATATATATATATATATATATATATATATATATATATATATTTGTACATAAAACTAATCTTTTATCCTTCTACAAGGTCTCCTACATGAAATAAATTAAGATAAAATAATAATTGCTCCATAAATCTCGAAATGCACAATTACCTAGAAATAAAAATTCAATAAATTCTATTTTTTCTAATTAACTAATAAATACTATAAATAAATTAAATAATTAATACGATTTTTAAAATTAGTGGTTTTACATTCTACCAAACTTATAAAAATTTTATCCTCGAAATTAAAACTAAGCCACGATAGAAAGTAAAGGATGGTATAAGATAAAAATTTACAAAGTAATTCATACCTTGGTCTACGAATAGGTACGAAAAATGTTTGTGCATGTCATCCTTCGTGCTCCAAAGTAGATTCTTCTGGCGCGCCATGCTTCCATGCCACGTGGACTAAGGGAATAGACTGGTTCCTCAACACTTTCTCTCGACGATCAAGGATTTCCATAGGTTGCTCTTGGTATGACAAGCTCGGCCATATATCGCCTGAGTTGCGACACATGGAATACGCCATGTACTCCCTCAAGTGAAGGTGGTAGCGCAAGTCGATACGCCACTTCTTCCACTCTCTCTAGCACGTCAAATGGTCCAATATACCTTAGACTCAACTTGCCATGCCCTCCAAATCGAATGGTGCCTCTAGTAGGTGATATCCTCAAGAATACATGGTCGCCCTCTTTAAACTCCAAGGGACGATGATGAAGGTCTGCCCCTTGCTTCTGCCTGTCTTGCGCTGCTCACAAGTGTCCTTGAATCTTCTTCACTGTCTCAACGGTGTTAACTACCAACTCTGGTCCCAGAATCTGACGTTCTCCCACGTCACTCCAACACACGGGAGACCTACACTTTCTTCCTTACAATGCTTCAAACGGAGCCATCTGGATGCTCGCTTGATAGCTATTGTTGTAAGAAAACTCTACAAGATGTAGGTGGTCCTCCCATGATCCTCCAAAGTCTAACATACAAGCCCTCAACATATCCTCCAGCATCTATATAGTACGTTCAGACTACCCATCTGTCTGCGGGTGATAAGATGTACTGAACTTCAGACGAGTCCCAAGGCTCTCTTGCATGCTTCTCCAAAAGTGTGATATAAAATACGAATCCCTGTCTGATACAATACTGACTGGTATGCCGTGCAATCTCATAATTTGCCTGATGTATAAGTCAGCTAAAGTTTCTGTAGACTGACCAACTCTAAAAGGCAAGAAATGGGCTGACTTGGTGAGTCGATCCACTATTACCCATACTGTATCTCTCCCACTTGGACTCTTAGGAAAACCCGTGACGAAGTCCATAGTGATGTACTCCCGATTCCACTCAGGAATCAGGAGTGGTTACAATAACCCTGTTGTTCTCTGATGCTCCGCCTTTACCTGCTGGCATACTAGACATTTGGCTACAAAGCGAGCTATCTCTCTTTTTATCCCATGCCACCAAAAGTGCTGTCGTAAGTCATGGTACATCTTGGTGCCTCCAGGATGAATAGAATACATCGAACTATGAGCTTCTGCCATCAGCTCCTGTCGAATTTCTCCATTGGGAACATATAGACGATCATCACATCATAATATCCCGTCATCATGAATGCGCAATCCTATCTGCTCTTCGGCCTCTGTCATTTCTTTCAATCTCCTAAATCTAGCGTCCGTAGGCAATGCTGCTTTGATCCTCTCTACTAGTAATGAATGTACTTGCAAGTTGGCTAGTGTCCCATCTGCTCCTGGTAATATCACTTCTATGCCAAGCTCTTGCAAGTCCTCCAATAATTTCCTCTGTGTTGTCAAGAAGTAAGTTGCTACTTTCCGGCTTAACGCGTCTGCAACAACGTTAGCCTTGCCTGGATGATAATGTAGCTCTATCTCAAAATCCTTCATCAACTCAAGCCATCGACGTTGTCTCATATTTAACTCCTTCTGCGTGAAGACATACTTGAGGCTTTTGTAGTCTGTATAGATCTCCACTCGTTCTCCATATAAGTAATATCTCCATAGCTTCAGAGCAAATACAACGGCTGCAAGTTCTAAGTCATGAGTTAGATAATTTTTCTCATGCACTCGTAATTGTCTAGATGCATATGCAATCACCTTGCCATGCTGCATCAACAAGCATCCCAAGCCTTTCACTGATGCGTCACTGTAAATCACATAACCTCCTGATCCTGATGGAATAGTCAATGCTGGTGCTGTAGTCAGTCGCTTCTTCAACTCCTCGAAAGCGGCTTGACACTCGTCGGTCCATATGAACTCTTGATCCTTGGAAGTCAACCGAGTCATAGGTAATGCTATCCTTAAGAAGTTCTCCATGAACCGTCGATAATATCCTGCAAGTCCAAGAAAACTCCTCACCTCTGATGCTAATTTAGGAACGGACCATGTCTCGACTGCCGAGATTTTCTCTAGATCAACAGAAATTCTATCTCCCGTAACGACATGCCCGAGAAATGAGACTATGTCCAAGAAGAACTCATATTTACTGAGCTTCGCATATAATTGCTCCCTCCTCAATGTCTCTAGAACAATCCGCAGGTGCTTCTCGTGCTCCTCGTGGCTCTTCGAATAGACAAGTATGTCATCTATGAAGACGACCACGAACTGGTCCAAATACTGATGAAATACTCGATTCATTAAGTCCATAAAGATAGCTGGAGCATTGGTCAACCCAAATGTCATGACCAGAAACTCGTCTACATGTATAAATAATCCCTTCATCCTAATTTTTATATTTGCAAACTCAATACCTAAACCCTAGCTGGCCACCCCCTTGCCCGACTCCCCTTCTCCCTCCTCCGACAGGACTTCCAGGCCGCCACCACCGCAGCACCTGGTCGCCGCCCTTCCCCAGTCGACGCCAGGCCTTCCCCTAGCCGCCGGACCGCCTCCCTCAGCCGCATGCACAGACCGCTAGCACCCCTATCCACCATCGGCACCATCTCCTTCACCATCACCAACACCCGATCAACCCGACCACCCTGCCGCCTCCCTCAGCCGGTCACCACCGCCACCAGCATCATCCCCAACACCACCACTACCACCACAACTGCCGACCTCCTTCTCTTTTCCGTTCACAAACTCCGGCATCACCATCACCCGCATCAGTACCCGACCCCCGACTCCCCCACCTTAGCCACCACTGCCCCAGTCTGCCACCGCCCTCACCGACGACACCCCCATCCTCTCCACCACCGTTCCCCTGCCGTCGACCCCCTTGGCGACCGCCCCAGCCGCCGGTGCAGCTGCTGCAACCGCTGCAACCGCTGCAACTGTTGTTGCTGCTGCTGCTGTCGAGTCCTCTTCCCCCTGCCGGAGCTCCATCGCCCCCTCGCCGGCGACGACTGCACGACGGACACGCACCCCCCCTGGACACGACACAGTAGGTATGATTATATATAGTATATATTTAATTATGGTATATAAATATGTGTATAATATATACGTATATAGTATATATTCATATATACTGTATAAACTATATATATATATATATATATATATATATATATATATATATATATATATATATATATATATATATATATATATATATATACTGTATAGATATAGTATATATTTATATATAATGTATAGATTGTGTATTAATGTATATATATAGTATATACTTATATATATAGTGTATAATTATATATATATAATATATACTTATATATAGTGTATAATTGAATATGTGTATATATATAACAGATTTATATATAGTGTAAATTGTATATAAAGTATATATATAGAACGTATATTTATGTATGTTATTTGTTTACATATATATGTGGGTATTTATTTGTATCGTATATATATATATATGTATTATTGTACTTATATAATGTATTTGTATTATGTATTAATGTATTATTGTATATAATATCTAATGAATATTTGTATTTATATATGTATTGTTGTATTTATAAATTGTATTTATATACCATGTCTAATGTATTATACCATTATGTATGTATATATATATATATATATATATATATATATATGTGTGTGTGTGTGTGTGTGTGTGTGTGTGTGTTATTTAATTTCATATATATAATATACATTTGTATATATGTATATTTGTAAATATAGGTATATATGTATTATATAATGTGTACATAAATATAAGTATTATATTTGTGTTTATATACATATATTTATTTAAATGGGTATTTTATGTAAATAATAATTATGTATATATTTTATGGACATATGTTGTTATTTCAGATATTATGTAATTATGTATATATGTATTATATGTATGTATATATGTTTAGTGTGTATGTATATACGTATATATGTGTTATATATTGTATAGTTATATATGTACATATGTTTATTCAATGTATAATGTATATATGTAAATATGTTATTAATTTATTTGATATATATATATATATATATATATATATATATATATATATATATATATATATATATATATATATATATATATATATATATATATATATATATATATATATATATACATATGTTATGTATGTGTGCATGTACTATGTTAGCATAAGTAATTAAGCTTAGTGTAATATAGTGATTTATAATTTTGGGTTATCTGTTCGTAGGCATCCGAGACGGTGCTACCTTGACTGCTGGTTCCGGAGCATTTCTTGCGCACCCTAGAGTTCCAAGAAAGTATATATTGCCTTGTTGTACTGTTTAAATTCTGTATTCTTAGCTGCATGTTTATTATTTAAATTGTGAGCATCCGAGAGAGACTCGGGTGCAGTCAACGAAGGCGTTGACATTAGGACTTGTGTCTGACCTAGAGTCTAGTGGACCCACATAAAGTTGCTGAGTTATTAGTATGACTCCCCAGGCCTTGACACGTATCATTACACGTCACAGCGTGAGTTCATATAGGGACGCGTGCCTCATGACTGACTGGCCATCATTATGAGCAGTACGTGTGACGGTATTTAGCTTAGTTGTTCAATTCTTTAGAGACTTGCATTAGATTATGAGATGTCCACGTCGTGTTCGCGACTTGTACATTGACATTGGGCAGGAAAGACAATTAGTAGGCGTATGGGACAAATATTTTGTTGCCGTAGTTTTAGAGTAAACTGCGGGGCCGTGAGCCTCAGTTTTACCCGATTATGGTACATGTGTTACCCGGTTATGGGCTCAGGTTACCCGGTTATGGGATCAGTACTACCCGGTTATGGGAGTATATGCTTGTCGATACATCCGGCAGAGGTTACTAGTTGCGCGCTATCATGATCGGTGATGTAGTCAGCATATACATCTGGCATCCAGTTTACAACTAATGCCAGGTACTTAGCCTCTGGCTCAACGCTACGCTTTATACTTTTTACCTACCCTACATACCAAGGTTGTCTTCAAAGTGCATTTCACGTAGCTGGTTAGATCACCTTTAAGTTTTCACAGTATTTACTTTATGGCATGCTTCTATGTATCTTGTTATGTCCCTCTGAGGACCTGGCCCTTTCCAGATTTGGAAGAGACATATTACCCCACAGTGTACGGACCCGGACAGGAGACGAGGTACGCTACCGAGGAGGAGCTAAAGGAGTTACCGTCAGAGTTTTCGTGATCAGTTGGTAGGCCTTCTGTCTAGGATTGGGTGCATCACTATCTAGTCAGCCGATGCCCTAGTCATTATTTATTTTATCTGTTATTCAGTACTTTTATTCGTCATAGCAGTGGGTTTGTTCCCACCAGACATCTTGGGTTGTACTTGGATATTGCAGACTGATGTTTATTTCCAGTATTTATTTTAGTATTCCTTGCTGTTTATATTTGTGGATGAGATTAGATTACCCGTTGTTGATTGACATTGGACTTATTAGTAGTTTAGGACAGCATAGCACTCTTTGTTATGATCTATTAAATTAGGATATTCTCGGAGACGTGTCAGCTGGCTATTGCCACGTGGCATGGTCCCGTATATTTTGGGACTGGGACGTGACACCCGTCAGGAGAGCCAGAGTTTGAGTTTGCTAGAGGAGTTGCAGAGCAGAGAGAAGGCATTATCTGTGGAGCTATGGTAGAATATAAGGAGTTTTCGCATCCGTTGATAGCAGAGTTCTTGGATGTGTTTCCTAAGAAATTGCTAGAATTATCGCCAGATCGAGATATTGAATTCTCTATAGACTTGGTGCCAGTGAAGAACCAATTTTATAGTATGTCTATAGAATGAACAACAGCGAGCTGGTCGAGCTGAAGAAGCAAGTGAATGAATTACAGGATAAGAGGTTTATCAGATCCAGTTCTTCACCGTGGGGAGCCCCGTTATTGTTTTTACCGAAGAAGGATGGATCGGTGCACATGTACATCGATTACAGGATATTGAATAATCTTACTATCAAGAATAAATACTCATTGCCACAGATTTATGACTTGTTCGATCAGTTAAGTGGCACAAAGGTATTTTTCAAGATAGATTTGAGATCAGGATACTACCAGGTGAAAGTGAAGCCAGAGAATATTCCGAAGACTGCTTTCAGGACTCGGTATGGCCAGTATGAGTTCATGGTAATGTCGTTTGGGTTGACTAATATCCCGATGATATTTATGAATTTGATGAACAAGGTGTTCTACCAGTACCTTAAAAAGTTTGTAGTGGTGTTCATCGATGACATAATCATATACTCGAAGACACCGGAGGAGCATTTACGGATTGTGTTGGATGTGCTGAGGAAGGAAAAGTTGTATGGGAAGCTGTCCAAGTGTGAGTTCTTCCTGGACAAGGTGGAGTTCTTAGGATATGTTGTGACTGGTGATAGAATTTTAGTGGATCCGAAGAAGATAGCAATAGTGGAATCTTGGAAGACCCCAAGTTCAGTGGTAGAGATCAAAAGTTTTTGGGTCTACAGGCTACTACAGGAAGTTTATACAGACTAGACTCACCAGGAATGATGCAGAGTTTGTTTGGACAGAGGCGTATCAGGTTGCTTTGAGAAATTGAAGAAGAGGTTGACGTTTGATCCTATTTTAACGTTGCCATCAGGGTCAGGAAGTTTTACTTTTTATAGTGATGCATCGGAGAAAGGTCTGGGTTGTGTTCTTCAGCAGAATAGGAAAGTGATTGCCTATGCATCCAGGCAATTGCGTCCTCATGAGAAGAACTATCCTACCCACGATTTAGAGTTGGCAGCAGTCGTTTTTGCCTTGAAGTTATGGAAATACTATTTGTACGGAGAGCGTGTGGAGATCTTCACAGACCATAAGAGCTTGAAGTATGTTTTCACTCTGAAGGAGTTGAACATGAGGCAGTGTCGGTGGCTAGAACTGATAAAAGATTTTGACATATCTTTGCAGTATCATCCTGGGAAAGCCAATGTAGTTGCCATTGACTTGATAAGGTATCCGGTAGCTATGTTGTTGATGCAGGATCGATATTTATTGGAGGGCTTGGAGAGCTTGGGCATTGAGGTGATAGTTCCTGGTTTTGCTATGCAAATGTGCGGGTTGCCGATACACTCAGAGTTGATGGACAGGATCAAGGTAGCCCACTATGTGGATGTATCTCTGAGGAGCATCAGAGCTCAAGTGAGAGCAGGATTGGAGGATAATTTCACCATTGCTGAGGATGGTTCTTTGCGGCATGGTGTTAGATTATGTGTGCTTAGTAGGGAGCTGCGTGAGGAGGTATTACAGAAAGTGCATCGCTCTCAGTATTCCATGCATCCAGGTGCCAACAAGATGTATCAGGATATGCGAGAGAGTGTGTGGTGGTATGACATGGAGAGGAAAGTGGCACAGTTTGTATCCAGATGCTTAGTGTGCCAACAGGTGAAAGCCGAGAGGCAGAGGCCATGTGCTTTATTTCAGCCATTATCCATTCTAGAGTGAAAGTGGGAGCACATTACTATGGATTTTGTATCCGGACTTCCACGATCTCCAGGAGGAAAAGAGGTAATTTGGGTCATCGTTGACAGGTTGACCAAGTCGGCTTACTTTTTACCTTTCAAGGTGGGCTTGTCTACGGAGAAGCTAGCAGAGATGTATATGAGGCAGATCGTCAGGATACATGGGGTTGCCGTCAGCATAGTCTCGGATCGGGATAGTCATTTCATTTCTCATTTATGTAGGAGTTTACAGGCGAGTTTGGGCACCCAGCTCAAGTTCAATACTGCATATCACCCCCAAACGGATGGGCAGTCAGATAGGACCATTCAGACTCTCGATGATATGCTGCGCATATGTGTACTATATTTTAGGGAATCTTGGGAGGATCATCTCCATTTGGTAGAGTTTGCTTACAACAACAACTAACAGGCTAGTATAGAGATGTCACCATTTGAGGCTCTGTACGGTCGGAGATGTCGTACTCCCTTGTCAAGGGACGATGTTGGAGAGAGAGCTTTGTTAGGTCCAGAGATGGTTGTGGATGCAGCGGAGAAGGTTAAGCTGATCAGAGACGGACTTCGAGTGGCACAGGACAGACAGCGGCATTGGGCCGATAGCCACCGGAGACCATTGGAGTTTGAGGTATAGTTTTAGATTTTTGTTTTATGCTTGATATTTATTGTTTGTTATAGATTAAGTTCTTAAGGTTGTTTTTGTTCTAGGTTGGTGGTTTGGTATTTCTGAGGATTTCTCCGACATGAGACACGATTCATTTCTATGGAGGCGGGAAGCTTAGTCCGCGATTCATCGAACCTTTTACTATTCTCGAGAGGGTCGGTGCAATAGCTTACAGACTAGACTTGCCACCTGCATTAGAGGGAGTGCACAACGTGTTTTATGTGTCACAATTAAGATGGTACTTGGCGGATCCTAGTCACGTATTGGATCACTCGGAGATAGAGGTGGGCCCTACTCTTAGCTATCCAGAGCAGCTAGTTGAGATTCTAGATTGGAGAGAGAAGGTACTGAGGAACTAGACTATTCCTTTGGTATGCTTCGCATAGAGGCATCACTCTCCGGGGGAGTCTACCTGGGATAGAGAGGATAAAATGTGAGAGAGTTACCCATATTTGTTTGTGTCTTGAGGTATGTTCTTTCCTAATTCCGTTCTGTTTTATTTTCTGGGGGTAGTTTCAACTTTGAATTTAGAGGACAAAATTATTTTAAGGGGGGTAGACTTGTCACTACCATATTTTCTAGAAAAGGGTATTTTGGTTATTTCATAATTAATTAAATATTATGCATATTGAATATTATTTATTGTTAGATGTTAGTATTTTATTTTGGACTCGTGTTAGTAGACCTAACTAGTTTAGATTAGATCCATGGACCAACATTTAATTCTAATTAGAATTGAGCCCAATAAGAAGCCCAATCATTAGGAGGATGATTAATTAAGTTAAACCAATTAGACTAGAACCTTTTCTCCTTAATTATTTCTTCATGACAAGCCCCAAGGGGTATTATGGATATTTCATAGTAGCTTGGGGAAGGGGACAAGTGGCCAGCCTAGTCTAGAGTGGGGAGAGACTCTCTCTCTCTCTCTCTCTCTCGCTTTAATTTTTATTTCAAATCTAGATCTAGAATTTTTCTCTTCCAAATTTCTTCATTCTCACGTCAAATTTTACCCAAATTTCTTTCTAATTCCTTCCCTAATCATCATTGGAGGCCATTAGAATAAGGAGGAAGCAAGGATCTATAAGGAAGAGGCAAGGATCTACAAGGAGGAGCAAGGATCTACAAGTTGAAGGCTCTTTACACTCAATTTAGTAATTTTATTTGGAATCCATCTCCCAATAGTTATAATTCAATTTTTTCCTCTAATTAGACTCTAAATATGTATTTTAATAATTAAGAACCACCCCATATACTAAGGCTACCCATAGGAATTGGAATTAGGTTCATAGGAGACCTATAAAGAAAGTTATGAGAAATTTTTTATCAATTTTGGGAGAATTCTGAGATTGGCACATCTTGTGTTTATCAATTGGTCAATTAGACCAAATTGATATATGTTTGGTTGTGTATGGCTAGTGTCGTATCCATAATTGGATACATATAGGCCATATTCCGATAATTTGGAAATACTGGTTGATTTGGGGGTTTTCTTCCGACACGGGAGATTGAACATGTCATATTTTGACACGGTCACGTAGATGAGTAGCTAGCTCTCCGTGTTGTTCATAATTATGATTATAGACTTGCTCATGTCCTTCGGGGTATATTTTGTTGTATGGTGGGGCCATATCGCAAACGTATCATAGATCTAATGTGATACAGGTGCGTTGCACTCCACATGTTTGTTCTTTGTATTTTAATTTAATTCACCTTAGTTATAGATATTATAATATTATAATTATAATTATTATGTTAGATATATGTATATTTATGTGTATGTTCTATAATTCTTGTTGATGTGTTGGTGATCATGGGAGAATAGGAGTTCATGTGCATCTCCAGTATGGTTATTGGTGTATATATATGTGTATATATATATATATATATATATATATATATATATGTGTGTGTGTGTGTGTGTGTGTGTGTGTGTGTGAGTTAGAGGGGAGAAGAAAGCAGTAAAAAATAGTGAAAAAATTAATAAAAAATAGTGAGAATAAGCAATAGAAAGCAGGCGATAAGCAGAAAGCAACAGCAGTCGGAAAGCAGAAGCAGCGACATAAGCAATAGCTGCAGTAGAAAGCAGAAGCAGCGACATAAGCACCAGCTACAGCAGAAAGCATAAGCAGTAGCAGAAAACGGAAGCAGAAGCAGTCAGCAGAAGCAGCTATAGCAGCAGTTGTAGCAGCAGTCGATAAGCAGCAGCAGTAAGCAGTTCTTAATGTTATATATATTGATAAGTTAGTGTATATATTAATAAGTTAGTTGTATATATTAATAAGTTAGTATATATATTGATAAGTTAGTAAGTTTATATATATATATATATATATATATATATATATATATATATATATATATATATATATATATATATATATATATATATATATATATAAGCACTAGTTAGAATTGGTTAGTATTATTTCTGGTTTACCTTGAGTTACATCAAGGTAATAAAAGTGAGGTATCTTGGGTACGGGTATTAAATATCATGAGTATATTTGTATGTTAGTTAGTATAGTATTGTTATAAGTTTAAATGCATATTAATATATAGTGAGGTGTATGGGTATTTAGTTATATGTTAGATATTAAATTACCTTATGATATCAAGGTAATGTCAAGGTATTGGTTTATACTCTAGGTGTTAGGTTTGAGTATCAAGATGGGTATGTAGTTTGTAAGATACCGCTTTTGGTTCAAAGCCAAGATATCCACTTAGCATTAGTTTAGCTAGGAGTATTATATATTATTGTTTTGTATACATATTATAGTATTTTTATATCTAATAAATTGTGTATCTTATGATACGGTATTTTGTTGGTTTTCTAGTATCCTATTATAGCTAGTATGACTTAGTTACATAGTGTATAGAACCAATATCTTAAAGATGGACTCATATAACCTAGAAATAGCTAGTTTGACCAAGTTTGACTAGTTTGACCTAGAGTTGACCTAGTTTGAAAGTTTTGACTTAAAAATAGCTTTTTGACCTAGAACTTGACTAATTTAGCTTATTTTTATTCCAAAACCTTGTATTAATATAATATTCTATATTTAGGTCTTTGAGGCACCGTAATGGACATCTTTGATACTGTTCACCGAATTTTAGGCAAGTACATTCTCTGATAGTTTTTTATTTATGATATCCTCTATGTCTCTTGTATTTAGTGTAGATATCCTTGATTTCTTGACATGATGGTTACATAGATTGGTATATTCGGATCTCATCATGAGATATTATTCCTTGGTATTTATGGTATATCATGTGCAAGCCTTATTTTCTTGTTCTTCTTGTACAAATGCAGACATTGATTCATAAGAATATTAGTGCCCTTCTTGTGGAATCCTGTGTCATAACGTACCATGGTTGGATCTATTATACCAGTCGGGAGTGGAGAGTATTTAGTGTAGATATGTGATCATACCCTATTTGTGCATGTCGTGCTCCTTAAATAGTGTTAATCATACACTCCACGTATGATTAACCAGGTCATTATCCTTGTGCAAGTTCCCAAGCCAATCACATGTTAAAGCATGTACTCACTCACTTAGTAGTAGTATTTCTTGTTAATTCATGTGTTGTTCATTTATTGTATTTATTTCCATTATTCCTATATTGCATATCTCTTATACCTTTATATTGTATCTTGTATATTCACACCTATTTACTCTTACATAGTTTATATTATTTATTAGAACTGCTGTTAGAGATGTACTTTGCTCCTTTCCTGGCTGGATATATTTTTTTCAGATGACATTGAGGAGTGGTACCCCACTCCCTTTGGGCCTCAGGACATAGTTGTCTTAGAGCCAGAGACCTTGTCTCAGGAGGGTCTCATCCCGATTGAGACAGATGACCCAGGACTCGTAGCATAGTAGATAGATCTTTTGTACTGGATTTGCCTCCAACATTGTTATTAGTATTTCTTTGATATGACTCATTGAATAATATTTTCCTTGTGAGTTGTATTTGAGTCTTCTGTTCTTTATATCATATTTGTGTGATTGTTCCATCTTATAGATCTGTGATTGAGTATTCATATTACATTGGTGGTATTATTATATCTTAATTGCTAGATAGATAGTTTACCCAAACAGTGTTCTACCGCCGATGCTGCGGCATAGGCTGGGCGTTGTTCACTACTCGTGCCCCTACATCGGGTGTGGGTCGTGACACCTGAGTATGCCCACTTGTAGGAATGTTTTAATCCATAAGAACAACTACAACTTCTTTGTAGTGACACCTGAAGGTAAGGATCTTGAGTATATTGGGACTGGGTCTTCTGGTCTACGAAGGAAAGCTTTTCACTGGTTGTTGTCGATCCGGCCTTCTCATTTGGTATACCAAAATAAGGATAAAGTTTACCTGGAGCTATATCTTCCGATCCAATTTGTTCGCCAATATGGCTATAGACAGTTGTTGTTAGACACTCTGAGCTCAAGCTTGGGGTATGTAGGAAGTTTGCTTGACGGAGCTCGAGTTTGGCAGTATTATAATGCTGGGTGTACCAACGTGCAGTTTATCGCACCCTTGCGGTGGCCTGAAACCCATATTTTATATGTCGCCGTGAAGTTTTATTGCTCTACGAGCAATTTAGCCCTGGGTTATGACCGGGAACGGAGTTTCATTGCCAGGACCAGACTGGGGCATCGCGGGACATCACTAATAGGACCCGGTCTCATCGCTCGGGAGACCCTTGGGTTGAAACCCGAGGCGGAGGTCGGCCTACGAAATCCGACATCCCACTCCTAAAGCGATAATCTTCGACCTTGGCAGGATATTCGGCTTCAAAGCAAGTAGAAAAGGTCGTTGTTTCCAAGGTGACAGGGCTAATGCAGCACGTCCCTCGATTTCGTGCAGGAGCTGGGGGCAGTCTTGGTATTAGTGTCGTATTATATTTTCCCCTTCCTTTTTTTAAAACAGTTTGTGACCCTGACTTTCCTTCTAATTTTATGTAGGAGATTACTGTCGCGACTAGGCATGCTGACCCAGAGTTGAGATATGCTTCTCCTTCTCTAGTCGAGGAATCGAAAGTGGTAGCTGGTCCTCCTAGGATGTCTTCAACTGAGGAGCCAGCCATTAAGGACCCTACACTTCAGGAACCCATCCCTGAAGTGTCCCTGGCCGAGAATTTTGATGATTGGGATAGCCCGTTGGATGAGGACGTCCCGAGTGACAGTAACCCTTCCTTCTATTTTGCAAATGATGATTTATCTAATTTGATGGCTCATTATGATGCTGGGGGAGTCCTCTCAGAACAACCGGCTCCTTCGAGTGTGTAACCTTTGGCCGATTTGACGGAGGAACCCTTCTTGCTTTACTTTTTTACTTTTCTCGGGCAGGTGGCTAAAATTATGATGAATTTTGTAGGCACCACCCAAGTAGGTTCCTCGAGTAGAGGGGAAGGTGATGCTAGGGAGGAGTCTCACGCTGTCTTGCAGGGGTCTAATTTATCACCTACCGAGAAACATCGAGCCTCAAGGGGAAGGAGCCTCTAGTCGTGGGGGAGCCTGTCTTGAGTATGACTTCTCTAAAGGTCGGTACTAAAGGGACGCCTTCTAGAGTACTGCCAACAGCTAGTCAGACTGCGAGAATGGAGATGCTAGTTGAGACTTCGGTCATGAGAGGACCCGAGCCTGAGTTGGATCCTACAGGAGCAGAAGGGGTCACACATCCCTTTTGTATAGTGACTGGGCCAGCAGGAATGGTCGAATAGCCTCTAGCTTCTTCCAGTGAGTGTGGGAGTAATTTTCTGACTTCTCTATTTCTTAACTGCTTTGACAGCTAACCTCGCTTTCTTTTATCATGACAGTTAATCCAAAGTCGGCTATGACACCTCCTGCCGTGGGGACTTCATCGGTACCACCTACTATGACCCCTCTTTCTTTAAATGACGCGGACGAATATGTCACAATTTATATGGAGTCCCTCCACCACATTCTGAAATGCCTCCACCACATTCTGAAATGGGGGGTATCTGGTGCCCTATAGAGGGACCGACCTTTTACCCTAGCTAAAGCTTCGGTGTTGTCCCTAGTTGATCTAATCCAAAGTTATCCCGGGCATGAGGCTAGAGCGAGTGCACTGAAGGCACGGGTAGAGAAGCTTGAGACTTGCCTTGCTGAGCTGAATTTGCTTGACGATAGTGGTCTTGTGTCTTTGGTTATTGAAGAGAAGAATAACTTGATTGCCGCCATTGCTAGGGAAATGTCAACTTACCCTCTTCGCAGGGAGATCCTTGACCGTAAGGATGTAGAGGCCAGTGCCAAAGATATGGAATTTACTGCTGCCAAGGAGACTCGTGCTCATAACCGGGAAAAATTGGCCAAACGTCTAACAGATGTTCGAGCGCAAATAGGACAGCTTCTATCAAAGGAGGCAAGGCTTGAATATGACACCCGTCGCGCGATTGAGGAGGAATCTACCCTTACCGATCAGGCTGAAGACAATGCCGGTATGTTGCACATTTGAAGACTCAGATGGAAGATTTGGAAGCCGAGCACGAGAGGTTGGCTATCTTTCAGGATGAGGTCATGCTGCAGCAGGAGGCTGAACGTCAGGCCGCGGATAGTGGTCGACTCAAAGTGGATTCTTTAAGGCGTCAAATTACGGAGCTATGTGCTAATGTTGAAGACCCTTAGTGGTCATAGTTCTCTTATTTTGTTTTTACTAGGGCTTTGCTACGCCCTTTTGATGTAGTCTATTTCTTTCTTCTTTTTTCTTTTTCTTTATGCCCAAGAAATAAAAAAAATTCTTTTACAATTGTGAACCTTGGATATTATACTTGAGATAATATGGATATAGTACAACATTGAGGATATAAAAGTGGACTTATTATTCATGGTGCACATGGGTGCAAAAAATAAGTTTGAGACGAAACTCTATCAGAGGTAATATGGACGTGATAGGTTTCGGGGATTTTTATCACTAGTGTACTTGTGGTAAACTACAGATGATTGGTTTCAGTGGCAACCAATATCAAAGGTATTTTGGATGTGACGGTTGATAACCATGTTAGGAGGTTTGCTCAAAGGTAATATGGACATGGCAAACCTTATTAATAAGAGTATGGTTCAAAGGTAATATAGACGTGAACTCATAGTCTTATAGGAGGGTTTGCTCAGAGGTAATATGGATATGGCAATCCCTATTGATAGTATTAGGAGTATGGTTCAGAAGTTATATGGACATGAACTCATAATCTTATAGGAGGGTTTGCTCAGAGATAATATGGACATGGCAATCCCTATTGATAAGAGTATGGTTCAGAGGTAATATGGACGTGAACTCATGGTCTTATAGGAGATTTTGTGAGGACCCATTATCCATTGCGCATTTAGAACTCCCGAGTACGGATAACAGATTTGTTTGCATGCTACGGACGGAAAACAAAATAACAAAAATTATAGAGGAAATATCAGTTTACACTTTCATATCCCTCTGCTAAGGATAGATGTGTCATGTTAATTCGATGATACTCCCTTGTTGAGGAAATATGATACTTCCTCTAAAGGGATTATGTCATCGAGGGATGGTACATCGGTATAACCTATGACGTAATCCTTCAGATCATCTTCTTCGGTGGATGTCAGTGACGTTGATGATGTTGGATTTCTTCTAAGGAGCTTGACTACCAGCTGTCCCGGGGTTCTCGTGGCAAGGGGATCTTTGCCTGGCACATGTCTCTGTCCCTCGAGTTTGACTAATAATGGTTCAGGAGCCTTTTTACAAAGCTTGACCACAAGGGAAGTAGTTGTTTGGGATGGGCATCCCTTGAGACGGACCCTCAGAGGTTCACTTGAAGCTGTAATGATATCGTCTTCATCGTCGGCGTCGTTAGCTTCTTCGTCTTGGTGGATTGGCTTGTACAAGATATAGTCGCAGTAGTATGTCTCGACCCCTTTGAAAGGATCTATGTCGGCAAATTCTATCTTGACGATGCCATATTTACTGATATACTTTAAGCACTAATGAAGAGTGGATGGGACAATCATATACTCGTATATCCATGGACGTCCTAGCAGGATATGGTAGGACACATCCACATCGATGACGTAGCAAGTGACCTCGGTTCGAAGATCATCGATTTGGCACTTCAAACGAATCTTGCCGAGCGGGTAACTTCTTCCAGCGTTAAAGCCATTTGATAGTAGTGTTGGTGGCTGACAACCGATGCATCAGAATCCCCAAAGTCTGTAGCAGACTTTGTGGGATAATGCTGAGAGATGAGTCAGGATCGATATGCATCTGGTCCACCTTAATGGCTTCGATATACCGTGTATAATATAGGGGATGATCGTGACTATTATTTTTTAATAGCATGTCCTGCTAAGAGAAGATAATATTCGGGATCGCCTCCATCACACTATTGTAGTGAGGGCGTGCTATGGGATTCTCGACCGGTGACTTGACTTGGGCCAGATAAAAGTCAGCATTTATCAATGCCTCACTTAGAGCATCATGAGTCTTCTTAGAGAGACCAAGGAGCTCAAAAAGTGATAGTTATGCAGGAGTGTTGGCCAGCTGTGCCAAAATATCAAAGTTGTAGGGCTTCTCTAGCCCTTGAGCTACGTCTTTTCGCATAGGCTTATCATAGCGAGTTATCTTCTACTTTTACTTGTCCACTGCAGGAGGTTGGGATGGACTCGGATTGAATATAGCGGGTGTCAAGGGTGTAGCTACCGGAGGTATAATATCATCGGGGGCATTGTAGTCGCGTTGATAGGCCAGATCCGACCTAGTCGTACCAGCGAGAGGTTCTTCTGTTGATGGAGAGACCGTATGGAGGACTTGGTCTTTTTCCCTTGGGCTTTGAAGT
Source organism: Iris macrosiphon (assembly GCA_036927795.1). Taxonomy (NCBI): domain Eukaryota; kingdom Viridiplantae; phylum Streptophyta; class Magnoliopsida; order Asparagales; family Iridaceae; genus Iris; species Iris macrosiphon. The sequence continues at coordinate 62,183,862 of JAYESA010000018.1, forward strand.
AAGAGGCACTGACGGTCGTTCATATCCGGGATGAGGTCTTGGTGGACCCGTATGACTTTTTCTCTTGGGGTAGCGAGAGGAACCAACCCGTCTGCTCGGGCTAGGGGGAGGTTAACGACCTCCACGATTGTCCTTGGTATGGGGATGACACTATCCTGGGCCTCTCTTGTCGGAAAAGTTTAAAACATGAGGGACACCATATTTGTAGTGACTGTCTTGACTTCATAGTCCAAAGAGAGCTTTGGAGTCGATCAGTCATTGTATTTGCCTTTTTAATATGTAACAATCACGTGTGGCATGATGGACATATCGATGGTAGTGACAATACTTGCGGTTGTCAACCTTGCTTATTGCCCTACATAAATACTTCGAAGAGTTCCATGACATCATCATCATTAAAGGAATAAGTCGCATGTACTCTTGGCTGCTCCGTTGGCTTGGTGACGGGTGTGGTCGGACTCTTGGACAGGTTAACTGTCAGGACTTGCTTTCCTTTGTTGTCATAGCTGTTGTTAGCATTGAAAGGATTCTTTCCCTTGTCTTCAGTATTGGGAGATTGGAATCTCAATAAGCGGGCATCTTTTGCACTCTTCTCTACGGCAACGGAACTTATGATAAATATCATCCAATCGTTGAATAGATCCGACACTATCCAGAGTTTTACCACTGGCAAAAAGTTCTTTAGACATGTGTCCATCAGCGAAGATTTGGGGATGTCATGGGGCAATTTTAGCGCCACCTATCAAAAATGTTCAATGTAGTTTCGTACAAGTTCTCTGTCTCATTAGGTGATGTCCATGAGAGAGGACATAGTCATGTCCATCCCTGCTTCATAGAACCGGACGAGGAAAAGGGACTTTAGGTCCTCGAAGGATAAAATGCACTTGTCTGGGAGACTGCAGAACCATTCGAATGCAACCACAGATAGTGCTCTGACGAACAGGTTTATGAGTAAGGCATCATCCCGAGGTAGTTGACATATCGTAGATTGAAAGTATCTCATGTAATGACGGGGTGACATCTTTTCCTCAAATGTAGTCAGAGATAATGGCTTATACTTGGGGGGATACACCATTTTATCCTACTCGGGAGGATAGGGTTGCTGAATTCCAAGCTTCTGGAGCCTGTCTTGATTATCCTGGGCATCAACACGGGCACGCAAGTCCCTAAGAGTCTCCTGAATATCATCTGGCAGAAAAGAGACTAAAGCACGAGGTATGGTATGGCTGCTCGTGACGTGAGGGGTCGGCTGAGGCATGCCAGATTTTTTGTTAGTCCCTTGGTCCGAGTTCATTCGTACCGGGGCATGTGGCTGTATTGAAACCAATTTTTCTCTGAGTTCCAACACTGTATGAGTCAGAGTCTGCATTGAAGTACTGAGAGCCTACATCATAGCCTCGAGTGCCTCAAGGCATTGTTGGTTACTGGATTCTGTACCATACTCGTCCTTTGTCAGGTATACTGGCATTACATGGGATGAGGTGGACGGGAAGGTGGACGCCTCATTTTTCGTCTCTGATACCTGAGTCTCACTGTCCTTTGGTAGAGTAGGCAATATTGTGTCACTTTCACCACCGAAAGGATTGCTACCCACAGTCTCAGTTGTTGGCCTATCCTAAAAGTATGGCAACTGTCACGACCCGCACCCAGTATAGGGGCACGAGTACGTGGGTACATCTAGCCTACGCCACAGCATCGACAGTAGAATGTTGTCTCAAACTTCTATACTATCAAACATCTCACACAAAATATATATAATACCTGTCATGCCATCTCAACTCCAAATGGAGGAGCAATATAATAATATAATAAATGGTAGTCAATACTCAATCACATATAAAAACTAAAGAAAGATGTCAGCACGATATGGAATAGAAGAAAAAGAAATACAATTATCAATACATCATAGGTCCAACTCAACATCTAAACACAACTCAAGAACTAAAAATAATAGTATAATCCAAAGTCTAACTAGAAACAACTACTATATGATATAGAAATCTAAATGGCCTCAGTATCTGGCACTACATCCTCAGGTGACACTCCATTTGTTAGCCCGTAGTAGTGGGGACACATCCTCACTAACCAGTCATGTAAAAAATATATCCAGTCAGGATTGGAGCAAAGTACAACCCAATAACAGTTCCAATTAATTGATAATGACTATAAAAAAATAGAGAATGTAATACAAGACGAGAAAATGAACAATATCATACTATGGTAAAAGAAACAGATAAACAAGAGCAATATGGCATACATTGATCATGATAAAATAGAATAAGATAATAAAATAGAACATGGTGAAGAACTGTAACTAAACTAAGTGATTGAAATACTAGTTAAATATGTGATCGGCTTTGGTTGAACATTGTCTACTTAACGTTGGATAAATATTGTCTAACTTAAATATTGAACCTTGAATATTGTCTAGGCTTTGATCACATATTTAGCTAACACTTCCCCTTTTCCTGACTAGTACAATGGATCCAACCATGACAGGTTACGATACAAGATACTCAAGGCATTGTAAAACATTGAATATTGAACACTGAATATTGTCTAATATTAAACATTGTCTATTAACCATATGAGAATACGAGAAATAATGAAACAATAAATAATATCCATGACGGAAAATCCATGTGTATACTAGTCCGTGTACCAATGTGTCATGAATCAAGTAATACATTTCTAAATACTTGCATTATAGTAATTATTAAATAATAGAAAATATCAGAGAATGTAATCGCTTGTGGTCCAGAGAAAATGATACGAAACAGTATCCGAACTGGCCTCACACAGACTTATAGAATATTACATTAATACAAGGTTTTGGAATGAAAATAAGTTAAACTAGTTCAATTCTAGGTCATAAAGTCATTTCTAATTCAAAACAGTCAAACTAGGTCAACTCTAGGTCAAACTTGGTCAAACTAGCTATTTTTATGTTGTATAAGTCCATCTCTAGGATATTGGGTCCATACACTATGTGTCTAGGCTATACTAGTTATACTAAGATACTAGAATACCAACAAAATAACGTATCATAAGATACGCAAGTTATTAGATATAAAAATATTATAATATATATATATATATATATATATATATATATATATATATATATATATATATATATATATATATATATATATATATACAAGACAAAATATATAGTACTCCTAGCCAAACTAATGCTAAGTGGATACCTTGGCTTTGAACCAAAGCGGTATCACACCACCTACACACCCATCTTGATATACAAACTCAATACCTTGAGTATAAACCAATACCTTGACATTACCTTCGTATCACAACGTAATACAATATCTAACATTAGTTAACTAACCAACATACCTCAATATACACTAACATGCACTTAAACTTATCACTATACTATACCAACTAACATAACTAACATACCCATCGGATATTCAAAACCCATACCCAAGATACCTCAACTCTCATTACCTTGGTATAACTCAAGATAAACTAGAAATAATTCTAACCAATGCTAACTAGTGCTTATATATATATATATATATATATATATATATATATATATATATATATATAACTTACTAATAATATATACATAACTAACTATCAATATAAACTAACTTAGCTTATTAACTAGCTTAACTTAACTTATCTACAACTTAAATTCTAAGCACTCAAACTACTGCTGCTTATTGCTACTGCTTCTGCTTAACCCTGCTGCTGCTTATTGATTCTGCTACTGCAGCTTCTACTTACTGCTTCTCGCTGCTGCAGCTTACTGCTTGCTGATGTTGTTGCTGCAGCTTGCTGCTTCTGCTGCTGCTTCTCTTTGCTTATGCTCACTACTTGTCACTACCATATTTTTTAGGAAAGGATATTTTAGTAATTTCTTATTTAATTAAATATTGTGCATGTTGTATAATTATTTATTGTATTATTTAAATTATTGTTAAATGTTAGTTTATTATTTTGGACTTGTGTTAGTGGACCTAACTAGTTTAGTTTAGACTAATGGACCAACATGTATTAATGGTTAGATTTGAGCCCATTTAGAAGCACATTGATTAGGAGGATGATTAGTTTAATTAAACCATTAAACTAGAACCTTCCCTCCTTAATTATTTCTTCATAAGAGGCCCCAAGGGGTATAATGGACAGTACATAGTAGCTTGAGGAAGGGGCAGGAGGGCCTACTTTAAGAGAGAGGAAAAGTTTCTCTCTCATATTTTTATTTCAAATCTAGATCTAGAATTTTTCTAAATTCTCTCTTTCCTACATCATTTCTCTACCAAATTTTATTCTAATTCCTTCCCAAATCACCATTGGAGGATAGTGGAGCAAGGATCTAGAAGAAGGAAGCAAGGATCTACAAAGAGGAGTAAGGATCTACAAGTTGGAGGCCAATTTTATCACATTTGGAGGTTGCATTAGAAATCCATCTACCAATAGGTACAATTCAGTTTTTCCCCTTTTTTTAGGTTCTAAATCTGAGAATTAACCATGAAAAATCAACCCATATGCATAGGCTACCCATAGGATTTTGATTTGAGTTCATAGGAGGCCTATTGAGAAAGTTATGGTACTTTTTGTGTCAATTTTGGTGAAATTCTGAGATTGACACTTGTTGTGTTTCTCAATTGGTCCTATAGATCAACTTGGCATGTGTTTGTATGTTTGAGACTAGTTTCGTATCCATAATTGGGTACGTGTAGATCGTATCACAACAATTTGGTGATACGTGTTGATTTTAGAGTTTTTTTTCCGACACAGGACTTTGTGCATATCATATTATGACACGGACACGTAGATATGTGTTGACTCTTCGTATTATTTATAAATAATATATTAGACTTGCTCGTGTCCTTTGGGGTACGTTTGGTTGTGTGGTGGACTCGTGTCGCAAGCGTATCATAAATCTAGTATGATACGGGTGCGATGCACTCCACGTGTTTGTTATATTATATTTTATATTTAATATGTATTGTTCATAGCTAATATATATATATATATATATATATATATATATATATATATATATATATATATAAACTTATATGTATCCTTGTGTTGTTCATATCGTATGTATATATATGAGTATTGATATATACTATCTACATAGCTATGTATGTTGTTGATGATTATATTGTCACGCCCCAGTCCCAAAAATACACGGGACCAGGCCACGTGGCAATAGACAGCTGTCACGTCTCCGAGGATATCCCAATTTAATGGATCCTAACGAAGAGTGCTACGCTGTCCTAAATACTAACATGTCCCATATCAATCAACAACAGGTAATATAATCTCATCCACAATATAAACAGCAAAAAAGTACTAAACTAAACACTAGAACATAACGCCAGTCTCAAATATCATAGTACAACCAAGAATGTCTAGTGTGGACAAACCCACTACTATGATGAAAATAAAGTACTGAATGACAGATAAAAAGAGTAATGACTAGGGCATCTACTGACTAGATAAAGATGCTCCCATTCCTAGGCAGAAGGCCTACCAAGTGCTCACGGAAACTCTGACGGTAATACCTCTAGCTCCTCCGCAGTTGCGTACCTCATCTCTTGTCCGGGTTCGTACATTGTGGGATAATATGCCTCGTCCAAATCTGGAAAGGTACCAGGTCCTCAGAGGGACATAACAAGATACATAGAAATATGCCACATATATAACTACTGTATAAAATAAATGCAATAATGGTGTGCTAACCAACTCAGTGAATGCAATATGAGGACAACATTGGTACGTATGGGTAGGTGTAGGCATAACGTCCATACTGCTCCGAAGAACGAAGAATCTAAATAATATAACGTCTATACCGCTCCGAAGAACGGGGAATCTGAATAATATAACGTCCATACCGCTCCAAAGAACGGAGAATCTGCATAAAGGGAGTCATTAGATTCGTGGCTCCTCTGGATGCTACGGATACCAATGGGTATATCCCATACGCCTACTAGTTGTCCTCCCCGCCCAATGTAGATACACAAGTCGAATACTCGATGGGCATACCACGTATCTAAATGCCAAGTCTCTATAACTGAAATAATCCTGAATTACGTACTAACCGTGATGCATGTCACACGCACCGATAGCTAGTCAGGTACGCGAACCCGCATCCCAATATAAATTTGTCACCGTAAAACGTGTATGAGTATCAGGTCTCGGAAGATATCAGGGTATCCTCCAATGGGGTGAGTCTGTTAATGACTAGGTCAAGTACACTACTCATCGACGCATCCGTCGACTGCATCCGAGTCAATCTCGGACGCGCACAGTCATATAAAATAAAGCAATAAGATATCATACAACATATGCAACATTTAATTTAAATAGTAAATATGGCAAGGTATCTTGCCTAGGTCCTCAAGCTGTTAATGCCAATAGCCTGCTCCTGCAGTATCTCCTAGCTGGTCCAGTGATCCTAAACACACACAATTTAATATAGCAATTACTGTCATTAGGCACTAAGCAATACGTACACACAACTTACGACACTGCTCTTAGGTACTGACGCAAGATAACGGCTGGTCGACTACAGAGTCGTGTGTGCACGTAGCTAAAGTGCACACATGTCCTGTCTTCAGTTACCGTGTCTCTCGCGACAATAAATTACCAAGTTATGGGTTACAAAAATAATTTTTTCTTATTTCCCATGCTAAATGTACCTAGTTAATGTCTAGATTTTCAGGTGAATTACAAGTCTTAAAAATAATAGGTCATGTGATTAGGGTAATTATTAATGTATTAATTACTAACTTATTAATTATTATTCTAATCTAATTAACATACCTACGTACATATATATAATTCATATTAATTTGCTCGTGTCGACACACGACACAAAGACACGATGATACAACGATATTATAACACAACGATACAAAGAAGGTAAGAGGGGCAATACAAGGTTACCTAGGTGTGGCTGAACGGGGGTCTACTCGTCGACGTGCACGTACTCTGGCGAGTGGCGGCAGAGGCAGCAACTACAGTAGTTGCAGCATCGACAACAGTGGGCTGGCAGAGGCGCTGGAATGGCGGTCAGGTCGTGGAAGGTCGGGGTCGGCCTGGCAGTGGTGGTTGGCGGTGCTAGGGTGGTGTTGCTGGTGGACTCGGGCGACAGAGGGAAGTCGGAGAGGGATGATGGGGGTCGGGCTGGTGATGGTGTGTTAATGTGGATGCTGGTGAAGGTGGAGGCAGTCGGTGCAGGCGGCTTGGGTGTGGTCCGGCGTGGACAGCAGAGGTAGGCGGCGGTCGTGGCTATGGTGGTGGTGGCCTAAGGTGGCGGTGGTGTTGGGGAAGTCGGGTAGGGATGTTCGGCTAGGGTTGAGGGTTCGGCTAGGGTTTATGAATGTGGTGGTGATGATTATGATTTAGGGTTTCAAATAGGAAAATTGTGTATTATATATATGAGGGGATTATAGGCTGACCTCGGGACTTGGGCCGGCCTGGCTCCTCGGGGTGGGGGCTGGTCCTCATGCAAGGGTGTACATGTGCTTGGTTAGGTCTCACTGTGGGTGAAATTTGCCTCTAATTTAATTTAATTAAAAATAATGCGCATGGCGTTCTATGATGAATTGAAGACACATGGAATAAAAATTGGGTGGGACACAAGTATCATGGGCGTAGCAGGCTCAGAATAGGTTAATACCCTAATTTGGGTTATACAGAGTTGGGTTGTGGTTGTGCCTCAAATTCAAATGGAAATGGGCAATTATGAGAAATTGGGTTTATTAAAATTATTCATGGACGTTTGTAACGAATATCGTGCAGCTAAAATGAAGCACAATATTGAGTATTTAAAAGCTACACAAGGGTCAGATGGATAGTCTGGCATGTCTAGGAAATATGTATTTAATTAGTTTGAGGGTAACTACTAGTGTAGCGCTCCAAATATCGAAGCAACGGTGAGGTGTAATAAGTCACATAATTGCTGTACATTAATATTAATTGTATCTAATTTAATCCTAGTCTCTCATTCTAAATTAAATTAATCCTAAATTGGTCGAGGGGGTGTACAATCTACCCTCCTTAGAGCATTTTGTCCTCGAAATTAAGATATACGTATGGTAAGAACTACTGACTGAAATTAAAATAAACCACTACATACCTATGCCTTCGAAGAGATGGGGATAACGCTGTCGAATATCCTCCTCGCGTTCCCAGGTTGACTCGCCTGGTGCATGATGCCTCCATGCGACACGAACTAATGGGATAGTCTGACCTCGCAATACCTTCTCACTTCTGTCCAGAATCTCAATAGGCTCCTCTTGGTATGATAAGCTCGGGCCGACTGTGGTTTCTGAATGGTCAAGCACATGACTCAGATCTGGCATGTACCTCCTTAGCTGAGATACATGGAAGACGTCATGCACTCCCTCCAAGGTCTGTGGCAAGGCTAATCTGTAAGCAACCTCTCTGATGCGTTCTAGCACATCGAATGGTCCGATGTATCTCGGGCTCAGCTTCCCTCTGCCTCCAAATATAATAGTCCCTCGAGTAGGTAAGATCTTTAGAAACACGTGATCTCCAACCTGGAACTCTAGTGGTCGTCGATGCGCATTCGCCCAATGCTTCTGTCTGTCCTGTGCTGCTCGCAGGTGTCCTTGGATCTTCTTCACCTTCTCCACTGTACGAACAACCAACTCTGGCGCTAGAATTTGTCTCTCGCCTATATCGCTCCAACATACTGGGGAACGACACTTACTTCCATACAACGCTTCATAGGGAGCCATCTGGATGCTCGCCTGATAGCTGTTGTTGTAGGAAAACTCGACCAAATACAAATGGTCCTCCCATGATCCTCCGAAATCAAGCATGCATGCTTTTAACATTTCCTCCAACGTCTGAATGGTGCATTCGGACTGACCATATGTCTGCGGGTGATATGATGTGCTAAACTTTAGGCGGGTACCGAGACTCCCTTGCATACTCTACCAAAAGTAAGATGTAAACCTCGTATCCCTGTCAGACACGATGCTAACTGGCACTCCATAAAATCACACAATCTCCCTCATGTACATATCTGCTAAGACCTCTGTAGATTGTCCAACTCTAAAGGGTAAAAAGTTTATGTACTTGGTGAGTCTATCTACGATTACCCATACTGCATTTCGACCACTAGGACTCCTCAAAAAGCTCGTAATAAAGTCCATAGTGATATGCTCCCATTTCCATTCCTGTATCAGGAGTGGTTGAAGTAAACCTGCAGACCTCTGATGCTCAGCCTTGACTTGCTGACACACCAGGTACTTCGCCACAAAGTGGGCCATCTCTATCTTCATACTGTACCACCAGTAGTACTGCCTTAAGTCTCTGTACATCTTCGTACCTCCTGGATGAATAGAGTAGACTGAACTGTGTGCCTCTGACATCAATTCCTGACGAAGTTCTCCATTTGGAACATAGAGACGGTCTCCACATCTCAAGGTTCCGTCTTCATGTATACGCAATTCTGTCTGTATTTCGGCCTCTGTCCTCTGTCGAAGCCTCTGAAATCTGGCGTCTGTCGGCAAAGTAGCCTTGATCCTCTCCACTAATGTCGATTGCAACTGAAAACTCGACAAATGTCCGTCTACTCCAGGCATAACGACCTCTATACCCATCTGCTCTAGATCTCTCAACAGATGTTGTTGGGTAGTCAAGAAGAATGCCATGGGTCTTCTGCTCAACGCGTCAGCTACTACGTTGGCCTTTTCCGGATGGTACTGTAGCTCAATCTCGAAGTCTGTCATCACCTCGAGCCAACATCTCTGTCTCTGGTTCAGGTCCTTCTGAGTGTAGACGTACTTTAGGCTTTTATGATCAGTGAATATCTCTACTCTTTCTCCATATAGGTAGTATCTCCAAAGCTTCAAAGCAAAGATCACTGCTGCAAGTTCCAAGTCGTGAGTGGAATAGTTCTTCTCATGGGTCCTTAACTGTCTAGAGGCATAGGCCACAACCTTCCCATGATGCATCAAGACACATCCTAATCCTTTCCCGGATGCATCGCTATAAATCACGAATCCTTCGGGTCTAGACAGTATGGTCAAGATAGGTGCTGTAGTCAAACGCTTCTTCAGCTCATCGAACGTTATCTAACATTCCTCTGTCCAGGTGAACTCCTGCTCCTTACGGGTCAAGCGGGTCATCGGTTCTGTGATCTTCGCGAAGTTCTCGACGAACCTCCGGTAATATTCGGCAAGTCCTAGGAAACTCCTCACTTCTAAGACATTGGTAGGGGTTGGCCATGTCTCTACTGATAAAATCTTCGCCGGATCTACTGAAATACCATCTCCTGAGATAACGTATCCTAGGAAAGCGACACTATCTAGGAGGAACTCGTACTTGCTGTCACGACCCGCACCCGGTTTAGGGGCACGAGTGCGTGGGTACGTCCAGCCTACACCGCAGCATCGGCGGTAGAACGCTGTCTAGGTATTGATACTATCTAACTAATGTCACGCAAACATCCAATCTCCATTAGGAGGCACAGATGACACAAATAAGATGAACACATACTCAATCATAGGATTACAGCACGATAAGATTTCGAATAATAAAACTAAAATTAAACACAACACAAGTCCACAAGAAATAACTTAACTTAACAATATCCAAGAATCATCAAAAGGCCGGAGACAAATCCGGTACCAAATAGTCTACTAAAAGAAATAAACAGAAAACTAATGATTCCGGCTAGAACTCTGGAATCACAACTAAACTACCAAATCTGCAGCTACTCACCATATGGTCCATAAAGTGTCGGACAGCGGTCCTCTAAGGCATAGTCTGGAAAAACATTTCCAGTCAAGAAGGAGCAAAGCAACACTCTCAAATAACAGTTCCATTAATTGATAATGTCTATAATACAATAAAACATGTCATGCTAGCTACTGAGAAGACAGTGAAATAAATGCAATGGCAATTTAAGAGAGACAAGCAATATAAAGAGACAGGCAATAGGCAATGTGATATAGTCAGTGCATAAAGAAATAGAAAGAACAAGGTACAGTATCATATACGGGTGATGTAGTATATGGTTTAAATTAGGGAACTGTAATATATTCTAAGTGTTTGAAATAGTAGTTTCGAAATGTGACCGGCTTGGGAACATGTACGATAGCTACAGGGCCTGGCTAATCATGGGTGAAGAGCATGATTAACACTTACAATTTCTATACTACAATAAGAGGTTATGATCACATTTCTTACTAACTACTTCCCCGCCCCCAACTAGTACTGTGGATCCAACCATGACACGTCACGATACACGAGCAAGTCAAGTCTATCATGTACGATGTCTAAATATACATGTCGTGTACAATGTCAATACGATAATCAAGGTAACATCTCATGACTGCAGATCCAAGCTATATACTAGTCCGTGTAGCACAGTGTCAAAGATTCAGTTGTAACATTTCAAGATCATTGAACTTATAGAAATTATCAAGAATTGGAAATTATCAGAGAATGTACTTGCCTCGGGTCCTTAGCTGGTATTTATGGATGTCCTGTTCCAGAGTATCCCCTGGGTAACCCAACAGTCCTATAAACATATCACATTTGCATCAGATGCTACGCTAACACACAGTCTATAAACACTGGCCTCAGGGCCATGTCAGACAGAGCACTAGTCAACTAGGGTCATCTAGTAGGACTACATATTTAAATAAACATCTTATTAATTAATTACATATAATTTCCATCAATATCAATAATAGATATATGTATAACTATATACTTTAAAAATAAATAATACTTGCATATAAACATAATAAAATAATACTTGTATGTATATATATATAAACATAATTCATGAAATATATCTAAAATATATACCAATATAACTTACTTGCTATAGTTGCACATTTACCAAAATTCGTACATTTATATATTAACATATATCAAATACGTATTTACATATCTATACATTATGTACTTAAATATTAATTAAATAAATGTTATTCATATTCACGTACTTAAAATATTAATTTGATACATATTCAATTATACAATTTAATAAAAATAATTAATATACTTATTCAGAGGCATTTAATTATACATGCTTAGTAATTAATTCTACATACTATAATTTATAATTAAATATAATAAAACAAATAATATACATATACATATTTGATACATATTTCTATATGAAAATACAGTACAATATTCAAATTATATATAGCATTTAAATAATTATATACAAATTTACATATTAAGAATATACTAATGCTTATACAAAATATATGTTAAATTATATATACACATTAACATACACATTTCATGTATTTAAAGGCACTAATTAAATAATACTATTTATATACATCTATATGCCAAAAGATATATATACTAATTTAAATATATATATACAATATATACACGTACCAATATTATATATATTCTAGAATCATATTAAATATGTATATCCACATACATATACTGTTAATCATTAATTTAAATTACATAATTTCATATACATTAATTTACAATTGCTATACATATTTATGTATTTAAAACATTAATTAGATACATACTTAATTATATAATTTAATAAAATAATTGATATACTTATTTATATGTTAACATTTATTTAAAAATAATACTTGTACATATTGCATTCATATACTAATATATATAGGTATACTATACATATTAATTAAATAGTTATTAAACATATATATATACTAATTATACACAAATATATATACTAGTATATACATATACATTACATATTAATTAGTAAGATAAATAATATACGTATACATATACTAAGCTTATACAAATTATATATATATACATATATACCAATATAAATACATACTATTAAATTAAATACATATTTATACCATTTATATAAATACATACAATACCTTACATTAATTATATATACATATACAAATTTATTACACTAATTATACATAAATTTAAATACCTACAAATACATATGCATAACTTATATATACTCAAGTATATACATGTGTATATATACATATATAAATATATATGCATATATATATATATATATATAGAGAGAGAAAAAGAAGAGGAAGAAGAATACTTACAGAGAGGGGTTGCCGGCCGCCGGAGTGACCGCCGGAGGTGGAGGAGATAGGGAAGAGGGGAGCCGAGAGGAGAGCCGCCGGGCTGAAGGGGGACTCGGCCGGGTTCAGAGGGGGCCGGGATGCACAGGTGGGGAGCCGCCGGACTGGGCTAGGCCGGCTGGAGCAGCGGGGTCCGGCCGGAGCGCCGGTCGGGTTGAGTCGGGCAGCGGGCTGTGCGTGGACTCGGCCGGAGTTCAGCCAGCGCCGGACTGTGCAGCGACAGCGGCCGGAGCAGAGGGACAGCGCCGGGATCGAGTGCAGGCCGCCGGACGCACGGGCAGCGGCTGGCCAGAGGAGTTGGCCGCCGGGGAGGAATGCACAGTAAGGGGGAAATGCACAGTGTTCCCCCCTTACTACTATTTGAAATTCAAATCTAAATCAAGAAGAAAAGAAAGGAAAAGAAGAAAAATAAAAAGAGGAAAGGAAAGAGGAGAAGAAGAAAGGAAAGAGAAGAAGAAAGCTACATACGTATGAGAGAGGATGTGGGGGCTTGTGAGGAGGTGGGGTTTTCTAGGTTTCTTGGGATTAGGGTTTGAGATACAAGATATTAAATAGGGAGAGAGAGGGTGTGATGGAGGGTTGTGATTGCATCCCATGAATGGGTGGCCAGGATTTCATGAAGGAAATAATTCATGTAGGGATGAGGGTTTTTAATTAAAAATTAATAGGCTCCCTCATTGGTTTAAAATAATTGGGTGAGGCCACAAAATGCCAATTTATAATTTAGCCCCCTTAAATTTGGGAAATTGCACAAACACATAAAATGACAAAAATTTGACGGGCGATTCGGGGTCCGGTGTTTTGTAGGGTCAGGGGGTGCTGTAAGACTTGTACGGGCTGAATTTGCAGGGCACTGGAATTAATTAGGATTTTAAAATCAGATAAAATGGTATCCTCAAATTAAATAGAAATAAATGCAAGTTGTGTTCAACAATTAATTAGGAGTACATGGAGCCAAAATCAGGTCAGGTCATCAATACCAATAATGAAGAAGACTCAGAACAGAATATTACCCTAATTTGGGCCGCACGAAAAATAGGTCAAGATGGCCTCCAATTTTCGATTGGAACGCACAACGATACAAAATAGGAATTTTAAAATAAACGTCCGCGACAATTTTTGTGCGGCTAGAAACATTGCAAAGGGAGCATAATTATAAGTTACAAAAATAGCAGAATTGAAGGCGGGCATGTCTAGGGCAAGATGGTAAAATTTGTTGGAAGACAAAAGTCAGGGTAGCGCTCCAAATATCGAAGCAAAGGCAATGCGCAAAAATATTAAATAAATACAGTAATTAATAAAAATCTCCAAAAATTAAATTATAAATAAAACAATTAATTACATAATTCTACAATTCCTGACAGGTGTTCGTATACTGGCTTCTAGGTCTAGTCTGCTAGCTAAAAATAAATAAACACTGCATATAATACTATATTTAATTACACATCACTCATAAATATTTAAAACCAAATATACTATCATGCAATTTAATTAATTATAACTACAATAATAATAAATATTTTAAAAAGTCGAAAATACCCCTGTTTTTGGAATGTGGTAGTGACAAGTCTACCCACCTTAAAAGAATTTCGTCCTCGAAATTTAAAATTCTCATAGTAGTGTTTACTCATACACATTATTATTTCCCTCAAATTTAAATTTATCATCCATGGAATCTTTTAATAATCCATAATGTCCTTTCGCAATTTCAGAATTCTAAAATTGTAGTATAACCTGAAAAATCCTCAAAGTAAAAATCAAAGTCCCTTTTTATTAAAATTTCCTTGAAAGTTTTGAGTTAATAATTCAATACCCGAAATTTAATATCCACTCCTCAAATACTCAACAATATGATATTTAAGGATTCTCCAAATGTTACATCCAAATATAAAGTTCTAAAATTCATAACTTGCAATTAAATAAATACATTGATAAATCTCCCAAAATTTCCTAATTAATAACCAACTTAAACATGTCATAATCTTTCCTGGAATTAATTAAACCACCAATTATGCCATGTTAATTTCTTAACCATTTATTTAAATCAATAATTATCCTCAAATTTTAATCATCTTGTTCCTCTTGTCAAGTAATAACCTCTTCATAAGTCTACTATGGTCAACACCAATAATCACGGTCTAAGAAAATTCTACCTATAGTCATACCACCTACAATCTAGGGGGAACACACATGGTTATGGTCTCGTTTGTTATGGTGTTGCAGTCTATGCATCAGGGGTACTACTAACTACATTATAACAAGAATCATGCATACAACTATTGTACTAAGCAATCAATCAATCAAATAGGTAGGAACAGAATAAAGGAAAGAATCAAATAGATAGGAACAGAATGAAGGAAAGAACAGAACCTGCTAACACATTACCTACAGTATCGGTCTCCTTGACCGTCATCGCAAATGCCCGCCCTGCTGGGGTGGTTCCCTTTGCGGGTGCTGAGCAATATACGGTTCCACATGTAGCCTAACTGGATCCCTATAGTCTGAAGCTGCACGCTGGCCGGGGAGATAAGGGGCTATAAGACAATCCCTTACTCGATGTCCCGTAGCGCCGCAGTGCAAACAAAGTCCTAGCCTCGTTCTACAGCTCTCCCAAAGGTGACCTGGCTTCTTACAGAAATGACAAGTCTGCTGTGTCTCTCTCGGAGGCTGTTGCTGATCCTGCTGAACATGAATTGGTGCCTGGTACTGTTGTTGATACTGATACGCCCATGGACGTTGCTGGATAGGAACTGGTGCTAGGTACTGTGGTGGATGCTGAAATGTCCATGGTTGTTGCTGAATATGGAATGGTACTTGGTACTGCTGTTGGTGCTGAATACGGGGATGCTTGGCTGGTCCTGCGCTATCATTTGTATCTCCAAAAGTATTGTGGCTCCTCTTAGGCCTGAGATCCAGATCCTCTTCTGCGATCTGAGCATCCATCAAGATAGCCTCATAGGTAGCGGTACGACGACCAGAAGTACGTGACCGAATCTCTCTTGTCAGTCCCTTTCTAAATTTTTGGGCTCGATCTCCTGGGTCTCGAATCATAGAGGATGCAAAATGACTCAATCTACAGAATTTTGCAGCGTACTCGTCGACCGACATGTTTCCTTGAACTAAGTCATGAAACTGACTTTCCAAGGTTCCCAATGCCACGTCGGGAAAGAACTTCTCCTTGAAGAGTTCCTTGAAGGTCTCCCAAGTAAGTCCTTGTGCAGTAATTCTCGGCTCTGTGCGATACCACGTGAGCGCGATATCGAACATCTGACTTCCAGCGGCCTCTATCTGCAAGTTCTCCGGAATCTGGGTCAATCGCAGACTTCTCTCTATATCTTCTAGCCAGTCGTCAGCGTAGAGTATTCCTTCGGTGCCTTTAAACTCTCGAGGCATCATCCTCTTGAAATCCACTATAGTGCCTGATCTTTACTGCTGGCCAGGAAACTGCTGGTACTGTGCTACTCTCTTCAAAGCTTGGAGAGTCACTTGATGAGCATTCTCCATGTTTTCTTTCATCAGCTCGGTTTGTGCCTGGTACGCTTCTGCTTGCACCCTCTGAGCCTCAGCTTGAACTCGCTGAGCATCTGCCGTCACTCTCTGGGCATCTACCATGCCCTGGATCAAGGTAAACATCTGCGTTCCGTCAATGGGCAAACCTCCGAGAATCGAAGTCGGTGGAGGAGGAAGGTTGTCCGTCACAGCTGCGGCAATCTTCTTAACAGGTGGGGGAGGAGGATCCCCGAAAAGTGCAGATACTCCTACGTGCATTGGAGATGTAGGAGGAACTACTGCTGTCTGTCCCTCAGGTGGAGAGGTGGCAGACCCCTCTAAAGTTGATGTTCCCGCTCTCATAGACCTTGTCTGCGGCGACATCCTGAAGACAGATCCCAAAGAATCAATTTAGGCAAAAATACGATATCATCAAGGAAGGACAGTACAGTTCTAAAGAAGCAACATTTCAAGATAAAGATTGGGAATAACAATCCTAGTTGTGATTGCACAGGTCAAAGATGCATCCAAGGTTTGATATCTCTATCCCCTAGGTATCACAGTTCTATCACAAACACTCTCACTGCTAGCTTCCTTTCCTACTGCAATCGTTGATACTAATTATCCTTATCACTCAAGTGCATATCAATTGCAACACCCTGTACTAAGTATAGCTCTCTCCAATACAATCTTAGATGGACACCCAAGTCAGTGGGCAGTGAGATCTCAATTATACTCAAGCTAACAGATCCTTACACATGCATCTCATCTATTGTATACTAATATATCTCTCTCACTATAAATTCTTATCCTTAAATAAATTTCCTCAAAATAACTCCTCGAATAAACTTTTAAAGTATAATGCATACACTTTCTCAAGGTTAATTATCTACATACTGAAATGAAAACTTAATCACTAAAATCCTTACAGACTTGTCTAGGTTCATTGAATCGAATCTGAATCCCTCAAAATAAATTTTAATAACATAATATCTTAACTCCCCAATTTCAAAATTTTGTAATTCATTGAAATCTTCAAAATAAATTTTAATAACAATCTCAATCTTCTCAGAATCCTAAAATTTGAAATTCATTTTCAATCTTCAATTCAAAAATTTTAAATCCACCTTCTGTAGTCCAATAGCTCTACTGTTAATCATTTTCACTGTCCTCATTGACGGCATCCTCAAATGATACCATAAATCAGTCTATAAATTCATCTTAGTATGAAATCAACTCTATAATGAAGCAAAAATCCTAATTTAATACCTTAATTAACAACAATCAAATCAATATCAACAAGGGAGAATGGACAGAACAATGGAATAATTTAAATTGGAAGTTTTAACAAGATTCTCAGGGGTCATCCCAGGAATCTCTCAAAGAATTGTGATTGAGTATTTGCTCTCGTCCTAGTATCCTATGTCCTAGATTCTATCGCAGGCACGCAGTAGTATAACAAGGATGTCACACTACCACGACATCGCTCTAAAGGCGAAGTCTGACCTGCATGGGCCACCACTAAAAACTTGTCACGACCCGCACCCAGTTTAGGGGCACGAGTGCGTGGGTACGTCCAGCCTACGCCGCAGCATTGGCGGTAGAACGCTGTCTAGGTATTGATACTATCTAACTAATGTCACGCAAACATCCAATCTCCATTAGGAGGCACGGATGACACAAATAAGATGAACACATACTCAATCATAGGATTACAACACGATAAGATTTCGAATAATAAAACTAAAATTAAACACAACACAAGTCCACAAGAAATAACTTAACTTAACAATATCCAAGAATCATCAAAAGGCCGGAGACAAATCCGGTACCAAATAGTCTACTAAAAGAAATAAACAGAAAACTAATGATTCCGGCTAGAACTCTGGAATCACAACTAAACTACCAAATCTGCAGCTACTCACCATATGGTCCATAAAGTGTCGGACAGCGGTCCTCTAAGGCATAGTCTGGAAAAATATTTCCAGTCAGGAAGGAGCAAAGCAACACTTTCAAATAACAGTTCCATTAATTGATAATGTCTATAATACAATAAAACATGTCATGCTAGCTACTGAGAAGACAGTGAAATAAATGCAATGGCAATTTAAGAGAGACAAGCAATATAAAGAGACAGGCAATAGGCAATGTGATATAGTCAGTGCATAAAGAAATGGAAAGAACAAGGTACAGTATCATATACGGGTGATGTAGTATATGGTTTAAATTAGGGAACTGTAATATATTCTAAGTATTTGAAATAGTAGTTTCAAAATGTAACCGGCTTGGGAACATGTACGATAGCTACAGGGCCTGGCTAATCATGGGTGAAGAGCATGATTAACACTTACAATTTCTATACTACAATAAGAGGTTATGATCATATTTCTTACTAACTACTTCCCCGCCCCCAACTAGTACTGTGGATCCAACCATGACACGTCACGATACACGAGCAAGTCAAGTCTATCATGTACGATGTCTAAATATGCATGTCGTGTACAATGTCAATACGATAATCAAGGTAACATCTCATGACTGCAGATCCAAGCTATATACTAGTCCGTGTAGCACAGTGTCAAAGATTCAGTTGTAACATTTCAAGATCATTGAACTTATAGAAATTATCAAGAATTGGAAATTATCAGAGAATGTACTTGCCTCGGGTCCTTAGCTGGTATTTATGGATGTCCTGTTCCAGAGTATCCCCTGGGTAACCCAACAGTCCTATAAACATATCACATTTGCATCAGATGCTACGCTAACACACAGTCTATAAACACTGGCCTCAGGGCCATGTCAGACAGGGCACTAGTCAACTAGGGTCATCTAGTAGGACTACATATTTAAATAAACATCTTATTAATTAATTACATATAATTTCCATCAATATCAATAATAGATATATGTATAACTATATACTTTAAAAATAAATAATACTTGCATATAAACATAATAAAATAATACTTGTATGTATATATATATAAACATAATTCATGAAATATATCTAAAATATATACCAATATAACTTACTTGCTATAGTTGCACATTTACCAAAATTCGTACATTTATATATTAACATATATCAAATACGTATTTACATATCTATACATTATGTACTTAAATATTAATTAAATAAATGTTATTCATATTCACGTACTTAAAATATTAATTTGATACATATTCAATTATACAATTTAATAAAAATAATTAATATACTTATTCAGAGGCATTTAATTATACATGCTTAGTAATTAATTCTACATACTATAATTTACAATTAAATATAATAAAACAAATAATATACATATACATATTTGATACATATTTCTATATGAAAATACAGTACAATATTCAAATTATATATAGCATTTAAATAATTATATACAAATTTACATATTGAGAATATACTAATGCTTATACAAAATATATGTTAAATTATATATACACATTAACATACACATTTCATGTATTTAAAGGCACTAATTAAATAATACTATTGATATACATCTATATGCCAAAAGATATATATACTAATTTAAATATATATATACAATATATACACGTACCAATATTATATATATTCTAGAATCATATTAAATATGTATATCCACATACATATACTGTTAATCATTAATTTAAATTACATAATTTTATATACATTAATTTACAATTGCTATACATATTTATGTATTTAAAACATTAATTAGATACATACTTAATTATATAATTTAATAAAATAATTGATATACTTATTTATATGTTAACATTTATTTAAAAATAATACTTGTACATATTGCATTCATATACTAATATATATAGGTATACTATACATATTAATTAAATAGTTATTAAACATATATATATACTAATTATACACAAATATATATACTAGTATATACATATACATTACATATTAATTAGTAAGATAAATAATATACGTATACATATACTAAGCTTATACAAATTATATATATATACATATATACCAATATAAATACATACTATTAAATTAAATACATATTTATACCATTTATATAAATACATACAATACCTTACATTAATTATATATACATATACAAATTTATTACACTAATTATACATAAATTTAAATACCTACAAATACATATGCATAACTTATATATACTCAAGTATATACATGTGTATATATACATATATATATTTATATGCATATATATATATATATATAGAGAAAAAGAAGAGGAAGAAGAATACTTACAGAGAGGGGTTGCCGGCCGCCGGAGTGACCGCCGGAGGTGGAGGAGATAGGGAAGAGGGGAGCCGAGAGGAGAGCCGCCGGGCTGAAGGGGGACTCGGCCGGGTTCAGAGGGGGCCGGGATGCACAGGTGGGGAGCCGCCGGACTGGGCTAGGCCGGCTGGAGCAGCGGGGTCCGGCCGGAGCGCCGGTCGGGTTGAGTCGGGCAGCGGGCTGTGCGTGGACTCGGCCGGAGTTCAGCCAGCGCCGGACTGTGCAGCGGCAGCGGCCGGAGCAGAGGGACAGCACCGGGATCGGGTGCAGGCCGCCGGACGCACGGGCAGCGGCTGGCCAGAGGAGTTGGCCGCCGGGGAGGAATGCACAGTAAGGGAGAAATGCACAGTGTTCCCCCCCTTACTACTATTTGAAATTCAAATCTAAATCAAGAAGAAAAGAAAGGAAAAGAAGAAAAATAAAAAGAGGAAAGGAAAGAGGAGAAGAAGAAAGGAAAGAGAAGAAGAAAGCTACATACGTATGAGAGAGGATGTGGGGGCTTGTGAGGAGGTGGGGTTTTCTAGGTTTCTTGGGATTAGGGTTTGAGGTACAAGATATTAAATAGGGAGAGAGAGGGTGTGATGGAGGGTTGTGATTGCATCCCATGAATGGGTGGCCAGGATTTCATGAAGGAAATAATTCATGTAGGGATGAGGGTTTTTAATTAAAAATTAATAGGCTCCCTCATTGGTTTAAAATAATTGGGTGAGGCCACAAAATGCCAATTTGCAATTTAGCCCCCTTAAATTTGGGAAATTGCACAAACACATAAAATGACAAAAATTTGACGGGCGATTCGGGGTTCGGTGTTTTGTAGGGTCAGGGGGTGCTGTAAGACTGGTACGGGCTGAATTTGCAGGGCACTAGAATTAATTGGGATTTTAAAATCAGATAAAATGGTATCCTCAAATTAAATAGAAATAAATGCAAGTTGTGTTCAACAATTAATTAGGAGTACATGGAGCCAAAATCAGGTCAGGTCATCAATACCAATAATGAAGAAGACTCAGAACAGAATATTACCCTAATTTGGGCCGCACGAAAAATAGGTCAAGATGGCCTCCAATTTTCGATTGGAACGCACAACGATACAAAATAGGAATTTTAAAATAAACGTCCGCGACGATTTTTGTGCGGCTAGAAACAATGCACAGGGAGCATAATTATGAGTTGCAAAAATAGCAGAATTGAAGGCGGGCATGTCTAGGGCAAGATGGTAAAATTTGTTGGAAGACAAAAGTCAGGGTAGCGCTCCAAATATCGAAGCAAAGGCAATGCGCAAAAATATTAAATAAATACAGTAATTAATAAAAATCTCCAAAAATTAAATTATAAATAAAACAATTAATTACATAATTCCACAATTCCTGACAGGTGTTCGTATACTGGCATCTAGGTCTAGTCTGCTAGCTAAAAATAAATAAATACTGCATATAATACTATATTTAATTGCACATCACTCATAAATATTTAAAACCAAATATACTATCATGCAATTTAATTAATTATAACTACAATAATAATAAATATTTTAAAAAGTCGAAAATACCCCTGTTTTTGGAATGTGGTAGTGACACTTGCTCAGCTTGGCATAAAGCCTCTCTCTCTTCAGCGTCTCTAACACTAGTCTCAAGTGCTTCTCGTGCTCCTCGTGGCTCTTCGAATACACCAAAATATCGTCGATGAAGACTACTACGAACTGGTCTAAGTATTGGTGGAAGACTCTGTTCATCAAATTCATAAATATGGCAGGCGCATTTGTCAGTCCAAAAGGCATCACCAAGAACTCGTAGTGACCATAACGAGTCCCGAATGCTGTCTTTTGAATGTCTTCTCTTCGCACCTTTACTTGATGATAACCCGATCTCAAGTCGATCTTTGTGAACACCACTGCTCCTGTCAACTGGTCGAATAGATCATCAATCCGCGACAGGGGGTACTTGTTCTTGATGGTCAAAGCATTAAGGGCTCTATAATCAATGCACATACGTACTGTTCCATCCTTCTTAGGTACAAACAACACTGGTGCTCCCCAGGGTGATGCACTAGGATGGATAAATCCTTTGCTCTGCAACTCCTCTAATTGTAGCTTTAGCTCATCTAGTTTCTTCTTCGCCAATCGGTATACATTAGAAGATACCGGTGCTGCTCCGGGTACTAGCTCAATAGTGAACTCTATGTCTCTATTTGGCGGTAAGCCTGGCAATTCTTCAGGGAAAATATCCTCGAATTATGCAACTATTGGTGGGAGTACCATATCTATAGCCATGTAAGCTCCAGCTATCTGTCCTACTCCTTGTTCGACGGTCCCTCGCATGTACTCGAACTCTGGTTGATCTGGCGGTCTAAAAGTGACACTACCTTTTCAGCAATCCAGTACGGTATTATACTGGCTTAACCAGTCCATGCCTAGCACAATGTCAAAGTATGGCATGGGTAATACCAAGAATCGCGCTCTCATCTCTCTACCACATATGACTACCGAACACGTTCTAATAGTATTGGTAACCGGTATAATACCTCCTCCGGTAAGAATCTTCCAACTCTTAGGTAGGGGAGAAGTAGCTACTCTATGCATTGCTATGAATCTACTAGATATGAATGATAGTGTAGCTCCAGAATCAAATAATACAGTCGCAGGTAATGATGCAACTAAAATGGTACCTGTGATAGCTTTTCCTTCTGTTTCCTCCTCAGTAGCTGCTAATGCAAAGGCCTGTCCGTGCCTCTGTCCTCCGGCCTGTTGTCTGGCTCAGTTAAACTGTGTCTGTTGTGGGGCCAAGGGTGGTCCCCTTTGAAATCGTTCGGGTGCTGGTGGACGTTGGCCTCCTGGTGGGGGTAGTATCCTCGGGACTGGTGCTGCTGACCTCTGTAATAACTGTGGTGCTACGTATCTACGCTGTGGGCAGTCTCGGGCATGGTGTTGGCTCGTTCCATAAATTATGCATATCCCTAGTCTCTTTCGGCAGTCCTTCTGTAAATGTCCTCTCTTACCATAGTAGTTGTAAATTGGAAGCTTATTTTGCTGTTATGGTGCTGCACTTTGCTGTGTTTGTGCTCCGGGACGACGGATCGGTCCTCCTGCTCCGGGCTGGGCTCTGGCTGGTGTGGTGGTGCTGGAACGTCTTGCTTCTCTGCCGATAGCCTCCTGGATCCTTGCCTCTGCAAGTACCTCCTCATAAGAAATCCTCGCATGCGTGGTGGTATACCTCTATAGCTCCAAAGTGAGGCCATGATGGAATCTTTAGGCCTTCTCTAGATCATTGGGTATCAGGACGGCACCAAATCTGCTAAGACGGCTAAACTCTGCGTCATATGCGTCAACAGTCATATTCCCTTATTCTAGATGTAGGAACTGGGAGTACAGGGCATTTTTGACTATAGCCGGGAAATACTTCGCATTGAAGTACTCTAAGAACTGTTCCCAAGTCTAGTTCTTACCTACACTGCGCTCAATGGAATTCCACCAGTGATGGGTGTTTCCTTTCAGTTGGGCCCTCACTGCGGTCATCCAAGGTCTGGGTGCAGTTGTGAAGTCTCTAGTAGCATCTCCGTATTGGCGATCCAATCGGAGATCTCCTCTACAATCTCGTTTCCTGAGAAACTATCTGTCCCATCTGTCGGAACCATCTTACAGTGCCACTTGTCTGGACTGGTGGAGGTACTGGTACTAGTGCTGTGACAGGTGTCCTCTCTATTACTACCATCAAACTCTGTCTCAACGTCTCGGTCTGATGCCACTGTGCTTGCATCATAGTCTGGAAGAACTGAAGCATCTGTAGCTATCCATCTGATTGTGGCATCTGGGGTGGATAAGGTGGAGGTGGTGGTAATAGACCCTCTGGCTGTGCAGTAGGTGTCTCCTCGGATGTCGGCCTCTCGATTTATGATATCGGTATAGCTCCCGAAGTTTGGCCCTCAAAATGCTGCGTGGGGATCGTCTGGGAAGTCTGTCCCTCGTGCTGTTGGGTAGGAGCGCCCTGAGAAGTCTTGCGCCAATGTATCGGCGGGGCCTGTAGGGGTGGTTGCTCTCCAGGTAGTCCCTGGGGTACCTCCTCTCTTTGGGTGGTGTCGTCTGGCACCACGGCACTGGGTGCTCCTCGTCTACTGCGCAAGTTCATCTTGCTGTAAGAGATAGGACTTCATTTAAAAGAGTACGGAATCAAGCAAACAGGATGCAGATATTTAGAAGCAATACGAAGGAAGTTCAAAGACACAATCAAAGTGGATAAGACCTAGTAATTTCTATCCTATTGCAGGCTCGCTGGGCATATTACCATACCACAAGTGAATAAGTTGACCTGCATGGGCCACCACTAAAACCATGTCATACTCCAGTCCCAAAAATATACGGGACCAGGCCACGTGGCAATAGCCAGCTGTCACGTCTCCGAGGATATCCCAATTTAATGGATCCTAACGAAGAGTGCTACGTTGTCCTAAATACTAACATGCCCCATATCAATCAACAACAGGTAATCTAATCTCATCCACAATATAAACAGCAAGAAAGTACTAAAATAAACACTAGAACATAATGCCAGTCTCAAATATCATAGTACAACCAAGAATGTCTGATGGGGACAAACCCACTACTATGAAAAAAATAAAGTATTGAATGACAGATAAAAAAAGTAATGACTAGGGCATCTGCTGACTAGATAAAGATGCTCCCAATCCTAGGCAGAAGGCCTACCAAGTGCTTACGAAACTCTGACGGTAATACCTCTAGCTCCTCCGCAGTTGCGTACCTCATCTCTTGTCCGGGTCCATACACTGTGGGATAATATGCCTCGTCCAAATCTGAAAAGGTACCAAGTCCTCAGAGGGACGTAACATGATACATAGAAATATACCACATATATAAATACTGTATAAAATAAATTCAATAAGGGTGTGCTAACCATCTCAGTGAATGCAATATGAGGACAACATTGGTACGTATGGGTAGGTATAGGCATAACGTCCATACCGCTCCGAAGAACGTAGAATCTGAATAATATAACGTCCATACCGCTCCGAAGAACGGGGAATCTGAATAATATAACGTCCATACCACTCCGAACACTACCAGAAAAAGTCAAATTAACGACATCTAAAAACGTCGCTAAATAACCAAAATACGTCGCTAAGTTAGTTTAGCGACGTAATTAGCAACGTTTTAAAGCAGTCGAAAAAAAAGCAAGTCGCTAAAACAAAAAATGTCGCTAAACGTCGCTATGCCGACGTTTTTAGCGACTTTAATGTGTCGCTAAATTTAGCGACGTTTAGCGACGCAGCGTCACTAATTAGCGACGTTTATTAAAGTCGCTAAACGTCGCTAATTAGCGACTTATATAGCAACGTTACACCGACGTCTTTAATGACCTGGCAATACTGCCATGTCAGCAGTTTACGACGTACAGCGACGATTTTAGCGACTTCGTTAGCGATGTCTTTAGCGACGTGTAACAGCATCGCTAATTAGCGACGTAGTTAGCGACGTAAATGAACGTCGCTAAATGTCGCTAAAAACGTCGCTAATTTTTAAAAAAAAATATTACTGAATTGCATTTCTGGGTTTACCAACCACCTTGGGTTCATTATCAAGTATATGATGGTAGTAGAAATAATTGAATAAAGGACACAGTAGCAGCACCAAGGGAAAAAATTCTAGTGCACTGGGTAAATACAGGCCAAGTATCAGTTACAATTGTAAACCAAAATATATTAGGAACTGTATGAATATCAGTGAATTAAGACAGTACTATCTGTGTTGTGTGTTGGTCTTAATGTGCTCAGAGATAGGGAGAGTGTGTGTATTATAATTCAGTGTGTTTGAGTTTGTACAGGGACTGTGTATTATATTGTAACTTGTATCATTGAACTTTAAAAAAATAGGGAAAAACAGGCACTGAACACTCAATACCGATAAAATAACATATTTAATATGAATAATATAATAAAATTTGAAGAAAGAAAGCATCCAACAAATCTCATCGTAAAGAATATGACAAATTTATATCTATACAATCGCATCCTAAATAATAATAAAAATATAAATATCCAGTAACTAGCTATACTACTGCGGATCTGCAGAAGGCTAACCACCGACGCGCTTGAAGGATAAGAACTGCTCATACTTGTCCCGTGGAATCGATACCGATGTCGATGGAGAAGGCAGTAACGTCGGTGGAGTCTGTGTCGATGTAGGCGCACCAGAAGGCCGTGCCCGCTCCAAGTCTGTGAGTCACTGGTTGTCAGAATCTATGGTAGATAACAGCCTCGTACTGCTATGAACCATTGAATCCTGCATCATCGTCAGCCTCTCGCCCATCGATAGCTGTGACGCCTGCAGCTCCATGATGTTGCGGTCTGTCGAGGCTCTAATATCATTTGTCAAATCCCGGAGCTCCGTCATGCTGCGGTCGAGCATATCGAATCGTGCGATGAGCATCGGATCGTCCGCCTGCGGCTGGGACCGGGGCTCCTCCTCCATCCTTCGCAGCAACTCGTCACGGAGAGACACAATCTGATGGTCAACGGCCTCCTGGACTCTGGCCGACGACTGCGAGGGCTGCGACTGCGAGAGCTGTGTGGAATGTGCAGCTGTCGAGGAGGCCCTAGATGACTGCGTCACAACCAGGGTGCCATAGGAGCCCGTACCGTAGTACGTACCCCTCTGGAGACCACCAGCTGCGGTCATCCACAGGCCATCCGCCGACGGAGCTGGAGCGGGCTGCGACGAAGTACCAGCCTCTCTAGGTGTAGGCGCACTAGCAGTCGCCCGCTCACACAGCCTAAGTTACTCGGCCTAGAAAGGTTTGGAAACTCGATAATTACCTAAGTTATATTAAAATTAACACAAAGTAAAGTAATACTTACATAGGTCTGCGAGGCCCTCTCATCAATGAGATTTTCGTCCTTACGATGGGTGGCCAAGAAGACGGTCACCATGTTTGCATCCTCACCCCTCTGTACCTGTTAAAAATATATTATTTATTACTAAAATATTTTTTCCAAGTACCATTTTATGGTACTTACATTAAAATAATATATTTTAAAAGAAAAAATATACTAAACGACGAAAATATTTCGTCATCGGAATCGAGCCACCACACCACTTGGCAGCATTCTGCCTAGCCGCCTTGGCCTTCTCAGACCTTTCCTTGTAGCTCGGATCGTCGAATCTAGCCCTCATCGCAGTCCACTGCTCAGGCGTGATCCAACCTTGGATCGGTTTTCCAGCACGATCACGAGCCTTCTGGTCATCCAGAGCATCTCGGATAAGCTTGGCGGCAACGGTAGGAAAGAGCCGCTCGATCAACTTGGCCTGGTGCGGAGGATAAAAATACGTTTGCTATAATAAATAATTTAGTAAGTTAGCATCACGGATAAGTTATATAATATGCATAAATTAGAGGATTTATTTAATATACTTTTACCTGGAAGTGCGCAAACCAGAATGCCTTACTCTCCTCCGGAGCCTCAGAGTAGTTGATCCAAGGGCCACCGTAGTTGTTCCTCAGAAATTGGCCCAGGCATCTCTGAACCAACGATGAACGATATCTATACAGAGATAATAATTTAGAATACTGAAAAAGTTAATATACGATGAATAAAGAAATACACGATATATATTATACTACACCATCTATTGACTTATTTTGTACCGTCGGCCCAAATCTCTGTCCTCGTCTCCTCCGGAGGTGCGCATGGAGGATCTTGCTGATGTTGGGACAACATAGGCACGACCTCCTCGACATGCTCATCTGTCCCCATGGTTCCGTCAGCAGGAGGAACGCTGGACGAGGGTGTACTATCACGCCTGGAATAACTCGTCCCAACAGTTGGAGATGTGAGTGATCGATATACTGGAGTACTGGGCGACGATGATCCGGAACCAACAGTAGGCAGTACCGGAGGAGCACTCTGTCTACCTCGGGACCTGCCGAATCCTCCGTGTCGTCCTGTCATATCTGATAACAACATATGATGAATATAGAGAAACACAAATATATAGTACATTCTACAGTCGAAATGTGATGCATATCTCAAAACATTCTACAGTCAAAATATAATACATATATTCGTTAATGGGTACATCTACTTCGTCAATTTTCTAACCTTGATCTATATTCTACAGTCAAAATATAGTTACATTCTACATGCAATATATTTTATTTTCAATCATCTTCAGAAAATTTATCTTGTTCGCCTTCCACGTTCTCCTCTTCCTCCTCCTCGTCTTCACTTTCATCTACTTCATCTTCCTCTTCGGATAATTCTACATCTTCTACATTATTACTCGTGTAATAAGTAACTTCCGTTGAGTCCACATCTATAATATTTGTTACAAGAGGTAGATCGTCCTCCTGATAAGCTATTTCGTCAATGTCAAAGGTATTTCTAGATTTAGTCTTGCATACTGCCCACCAATCCGACCTCGCTGTCCCCCGTCTAGGATAAGTTATGAAGTATACGAGCTGAGCCTGACTTGATAGGACAAATGGTTCGTAGCCTTGATATCTACGCTTGTAGTTTATATCCACAAGGCCATGCTTGTCAATTTTCCAACCTTGATCTTGAATCGGATCGAACCATTCACACCTGAATAGCACGATATTAGCAGGTTCTGTGCCATAATTATATATCAACTCCACAATCTCTCATAAGATGCCAAAAAAATCATTGCCCGGATTGACGTCTTTGTAGTTCGAAGATTTGATACACAAACAACTGTTTTTCGTGGAATCAAGATCCAGAAAGCTGTCTCTGGTAGGAGCATTTGTTGACTTGAACCAGAACCCATTCACACAGAAACTTGGCCATATTTTTACGACAGTAATTGGTCCCTTGGCTAGAGTTCTAATAGATTCAGTCTCGGATGTTATTAGACGATCTACCTAAATACCAAAATAGCGATAGTAAGTTATTTGTTTTGCAAGTGCAGAAATAAAAAGTAATTACCAAGCATCTTATATATGCGCTCAACCAAGAAGGAAAATGGCATCTCATATCTTGTTCTACTTCTTCGTCTGTTATGTAGGGTATAACCGACCTCAACTCATCATTATATGTACTGAAAAACAATGAAGCAACTGCTAATTAGTAGCATAATAGTATCTTATACTATTACATTGAGATGATGTAAACGTAGACGTATTAATTACTTACCCCTCTAGCTTCTACACTTCATCCTCATCGCAATTGAGTAATATATACAATTGAGCAGCCCTTAGCTTATCGTCATTCAAATATCTCTTCTTCATTTTTCCCGAAGGCTTTTCGGACGCATTGAATACTTTGAGTATTGCATCATTAGATTCCCGATATGCGTCGTTATTTCTCAGAGATTTCGTCCTATTAGTAGCAACATGCGGTTTGAAATACGTCGAGCAAAAGTTTGTAATCTCCTCGAGAACATAAGCTTCACAAATAGAGCCCTCAACCCGTGCCTTATTTTTCACCTTTCTCTTTAGATGATTCAGATGCCGCTCGAAGGGGTACATCCATCGATAACCGACAGGACCACCAACACGTGCCTCATAGGAAAGATGAATTGGCAAATGCTCCATAGAGTCGAAGAACCCAGGAGGAAACACCTTCTCGAGCTTACATAGTGTTACCGCAATGTACTTCTCTTGCTTTTTTAGAAGATCGACGAGTAACTTAGTACAACATAGATCTCTGAAGAATATGCTCAGCTCTGTCAATGGGTCCCAAACGACCTGCGGTAAGAATTCTCGAAATACAATCGGAATTAACCTCTCCATGAATACGTGACAATCGTGGCTCTTCATACCCACCAGTTTGTTCTCCTTGAGGTCGATGCATCTTCTCAAGTTCGACACGTACCCGTCTGAAAACTTTAGACCCTGAATTCACCTACAAAGTATACCTTTATCCTCTTTCTCCAGTGAGAAAACTGACTTAGGTTGCTTTAACTTTCCATTCCCCTCCTCTATCAAATGCAATGTAGGACATCTATATATTTCTTCTAAGTCGTCTTCCCCCTTACCTTTATTACAGTATTAATTATGTTATCAAACACATTCTTCTCGATATGCATGACATCAAGGTTATGTCTGATCAGATTGGTGCTCCAATATGGCAGATCCCAGAATATACTCCTCTTCGTCTAGTTATGGGTGCGACCAAATCCGTCACACTTGTACCCTTTAGCAGGCTCTTCGATAGCACTTGATAAATCTTTTACCTCTTCCCATATCGTGTATCCGGGCCACCTTGGCGGTGGATTGGCCTTCTCCACAACTCCCGCACGAAAAGTATTCCGGTTCCTCCTGTACGGATGATCCTTCGACAAAAATTGTCGATGACAATCAAAGAAGTACGGTTTGCCTTCGTGTTTCAAACGAAAAGCCTGAGTACGGTCCATGCAATACGGACATGAGAGACGACCATGGGTGCTCTATCCCGATAACATTCTATAGGCCAAAAAGTCATTGATGGTCCACATAAGTGCTGCCCTCATCTGAAAATTCTGCTTTCTAGAAATATCGTACGTGTTGGCACCTACTTCCCACAGCTGATTCAACTCATCTATCAAAGGATATAAATACATATCGATGTTCTTCTTCGGATTGTTCGAACCCGGAATAATAACGGTTAGGAACATATACGGAGTCTTCATGCACATCCAAGGCGGTAGATTGTACGGAGTGACGATCACAGGCCAACACGAATACTGGGAGCCCAAAAGTCTGAATGGGGTAAAACCGTCAGAGGAGAGCCCCAATCTGACATTACGCGCTTCCTCGACAAAATATGGATACTCTTGATCAAAGTGCTTCCATGCTTCTCCATCGGATGGATGATCCAATACTCCTTCGATCTGTTTTCGCCTGTACCAACTCATGTTTTCTGCAGTCTCCTTAACTATAAACAACCGCTACAACCGCGGCGTCAAAGGCAAGTAGTGCATCGAATCAGTAGGCTTCCTTGCACCGACAGACTTTTCTCTAACAGTGGCCTTGTAGCGATCAGCACTACAGAATCTGAATGCATCTTCATCCTTGTCGTCTTTGTAGTACAACATGCATCCGTTGCGACATGCATCAATTTTCTCATATCCTATCCAAAGTGATCTCACCATCCTCTTAGATCGATAGAAGTCTTTAGGCAACTTTGCACCCTCGGGCAAGATCTCTATAATCAAATCGAGCAGTCGATTATAGCATTCTTGCGACATGTTAAAATCGGACTTGATGCTCAATAATCTTGTAACCACCTCCAATGGTGAATGATCCTCACAACCAGGATATAGTGGAGTCCTTACATTCTCCAGTAACTCCATAAACTTTGCAGCATCGGCATTCGGTGCCTCCTCAGCTGCATCATAATTGTCCGAATTGAAACTAGGTCCCGCCGCATCATAATTGTCCGGATTAAAACTAGGCCCCGCCGCATCATAAACCATGTTCACCAACCCGTCGTCGTAAGCATCGTGGTCGTGGACATCCATATACGGCTCCACATAGGGCTCCGACTCCGATGCTAGAGATATAAGTTCTCCGTGCGCGATCCACTGATAGTAATTCACGTTCAGTTATTTTATCTCACCAGTACTTGTATAAAGTGCTGACCCACCAACAGTTTATTTGTTCTCAGGTGCTCGTTCATCCGAGGAAGCGATAGCCATGTCTCATTCTAAGGAACCAAAAATCTGGAGTCGATGCCTTGAGCTACATCGAGATTATGCCTGCTTTGAGCTGCTTTTTTATAGAGGGACATGATGTATGGAACGGTGTCATTGTAATCGAGAGAAAGAGTGCTTGAGCGATTGTAACCTCGGCCATGTGCCGCTTGTAACACTTTCGATTATTAATAAAAGAGCTTGTTTATCATGTGCCACTGTGTTCTTTACTTCTCTGCAATATGTGTGTCGCTGCTTCAGTATTGAATAGCTTACTTGCCCTTGTATCAAAGCTTTGGCCTTGTGCAAGCGCACTTTTGCCTTATACGGCATCATGTCCTGATGAGAACAATGGTTCTGCGGGAGAGCTGCAACGTGGTGATTCACGTTCAGCAGGGACTATTGGGCTTGCGAAAGATTGGGACGTGACATAATGGTATCAGAGCGACTCGATTCTTTGCCCATTCCGTTGCCTCCGACTCTGAGTTATGTTGTGCTGTAATGAACGTTCCATACAATAAGTCCATAGATATTCTCAAAGATGGCCACAAAAGTTTTCTGGATTTGTTTTCATTGCTCGAGATATGATTTATGATTTCTGGATTGCTGAGTTTTGATTTGGGATGGTGAAGGATGAGGACTATCGCTGCTCTGTGTTTTCGTGAGTTTCTCCTTGAGTTTCGAGGATGAAACTCTTTATTGGTGGGTAAGTATGTAGTACCCCGCTCCGCGTAGGCACTATGTACAAGTGAGATCGCTTTGCTTGCTCGAACGAAAGTCTTCTCGGAGAGTTTTTGACCGATTAATCAATGTGAGTGGGCAGAACTTTATTCTCTGATTCTTGCACGACTTAATAATGAATCTGAGTTTTTGAATGCTTGTTTGCTTAAGAAGATTATTTCATAAGAAGAATGCTAGAACTGACTCAGTATGCTAATAAGAGAACTCACATAGCTTGTCATTGAAATAAATATGCTTGCTTGCCTAACTAAGAGAAATGGAAATGCTTGTCTGAAAAGAGATAGAACCTTGCCATGCTAATAACAAGAGTAAAAAGGATTGCTTATACTTATTCTTGATATCGTATGCTAGACTGGAACACTTAAATGCTTGTCCCACAAGAGATAGAATTTGTATGCTAGAGTTATAAGAACTCTTCTCGCTTGTTACTTGTTTAATGAGTTAGCTTTGCTTGAACATGCTTCATTGATTGCTTGTCATAAGATAGAACTTGGCGAATGGCGTGAGCTTGTGAATCTAGACTAATAGTCCACCCTAAGGCTTAACACACCTTACTTACGGGGGGGTGTGGCTATTAGGCAATGTGTATTGAGAGTGTGAGCTTTGGCTATCTAGACTTGATAGATGTGTTTGCTTGCTTGTTCTGGATTATATGCATAATCGTGTATTGATAGGAGCTTGCATTCTCGTATTTGGTCTGGACAACTTGTGCACAAGGACTATCTCTCGAGCGATCCCTGGGGAACTGGGGATCGTTTGGCCGGGGAAGAGATCTTGATCTAGATACCTAAGGCTTGTACGTCCTTCTGGTAGACCGTCTATTAGTGAGATGGGCTTGTACGTCCCAACTGCTAATCCCATTGAGGGGACCATCATGTAGTTAGGGCGCTTGCTAGGCTAGCCTTCTTGCATACCTAACTGTTTGATGCAGGGACGAACAGGAAAACTAGAGAACTGTATGCTTTATGTTATGCAAATTGTTGCTAACTTGTGTGTCTGCTGCAGGGATAACCGTTCGGCCGTGGGTAAGAAATATTATGAGTTTATCTATAGCCTGCTTAATCATTCAGTATGCATCATAAGATTTTCTGCTAGTGTATTATGCATTCGCATCGGTTGGACAATGGCTATTAGTGCAAAGCTGAACCTTGGTTATAGCTGCTAATAGTACCAGTATGTGAGTCATTGGATAGCTGGATTTCCGCTGCCAATCCTGAGTTTCTCGGGGACCAAAATCATATAGATGTGTTGCCTTAATGCTTGAGTAAATGATAGTCCACTTGATATGCTTGCCTCGATTGGAGATTTGCCCCAAGAGTTAGTTTGGATCCACAATACATGCTGCGCACTACACGACGTGAATACTGTCCCTTATAGTTGCTGGAATGCTTGAGTATCGAATATGCAAAACTGGTTTCCAACTCGTGTTTTCAAAGATGTAATCTGACTAGTACTGAACTGCATAAAATGAACATAAGTAAAACTAGCAAGATCACTAGTAATGCAATATTTTCTCACTTGATTACTTTGTGTAGATTTCAGGAGGTATAGCTTATGTTCAGTTATTTTATCTCACCAGTACTTGTATAAAGTGCTGACCTACCAACAGTTTGCTTGTTCTCAGGTGCTCGTTCGTCCGAGGAAGCGATAGCCGTGCCTCATCCCAAAGAACCGGAAATCTGGAGTCGATGCCTTGAGCTACATCGAGATTGTGCCTGCTTTGAGCTGCTTTTGTATAGAGGGACATGATGTATGGAACGGTGTCATTGTAATCGAGAGAAAGAGTGCTTGAGCGATTGTAACCTCGGCCATGTGCCGCTTATAACACTTTCGATTATTAATAAAAGAGCTTGTTTATCATGTGCCACTGTGTTCTTTACTTCTCTGCAATATGTGTGCCGCTGCTTCAGTATTAAATAGCTTACTTGCCCTTGTATCAAAGCTTTGGCCATGTGCAAGCGTACTTTAGCCTTGCACGGTATCACGTCCCGATGAGAACAATGGTCCTGCGGGAGAGCTGCAACGTGGTGATTCACGTTTAGCAGGGACTATTGGGCTTGCGGGAGATTGGGGCATGACATAATGGTATCAGAGCGACTCGATTCTTTGCCCATTCCGTTGCCTCCGACTCTGAGTTGTGTTGTATTGCAATGAACGTTCCATACAATAAGTCCATAGATATTCTCAAAGATGGCCATAAAAGTTTTCTGGATTTGTTTTCATTGCTCGAGATGTAATTTGTGATTTCTGGATTGCTGAGTTTTGATTTGGGATGGTTAGGGATGAGGACTATCGCTGCTCTGTGTTTTTGTGAGTTTCTCCTTGAGTTTTGAGGACGAAACTCTTTATTGGTGGGTAAGTATGTAGTGCCCCGCTCCGCGTAGACACTATGTACAAGTGAGATCACCTTGCTTGCTCGAACGAAAGTCTTCTCGGAGAGTTCTCGACCGATTAATCAATGTGAGTGGGCAGAACTGCATTCTCTAATTCTTGCACGACTTAATAATGAATCTGAGTTTTTGAATGCTTGTTTGCTTAAAAAGATTGTTTCATAAGAAGAATGCTAGAACCGACTCAGTATGCTAATAAGAGAACTCACATAGCTTGTCATTGAAATAAATATGCTTGCTTGCCTAACTAAGAGAAATGGAAATGCTTGTCTGAAAAGAGATAGAACCTTGCCATGCTAATAACAAGAGTAAAAAGGATTGCTTGCACTTATTCTTGATATTGTATGCTAGACTGGAACACTTAAATGCTTGTCCCACAAGAGATAGAATTTGTATGCTAGAGTTATAAGAACTGTTCTTGCTTGTTACTTGTTTAATGAGTTAGCTTTGCTTGAACATGCTTCATTGATTGCTTGTCATAAGATGGAACTTGGCGAATGGCGTGAGCTTGTGAATCTAGACTAATAGTCCACCCTGAGGCTTAACACACCTTACTTACAGGGGGGTGTGGCTATTAGGCAATGTGTATTGAGAGTGTGAGCTTTGGCTATCTAGACTTGATAGATGTGTTTGCTTGCTTGTTCTGGATCATGTGCATAATCGTGTATTGATAGGAGCTTGCATTCTCGTATTTGGTCAGGGCAACTTGTGCACAAGGATTATCTCTCGAGCGATCCCTGGGGCACTGGGGATCGTTTGGCCGGGGAAGAGATCTGGATCTAGATACCTAAGGCTTGTACGTCCTTCTGGTAGATCGTCTATTAGTGAGATGGGCTTGTACGTCCCAACTGCTAATCCCGTTGAGGGGACCATCATGTAGTTAGGGCGCATGCTAGGCTAGCCTTCTTGCATACCTAACTATTTGATGCAGGGACGAACAGGAAAACTAGAGAACTGTATGCTTTATGTTATGCAAATTGTTGCTAACTTGTGTGTCTGCTGCAGAGATAACCGTTCGGCCGTGGGTAAGAAATATTATGAGTTTATCTATAGCCTGCTTAATCATTCAGTATGCATCGTGAGATTTTCTGCTAGTGCATTATGCATTCGCATCGGTTGGACAATGACTATTAGTGCAAAGCTGAACCTTGGTTACAGCTGCTAATAGTACCAGTATGTGAGTCATTGGATAGCTGGATTTCCGCTGCCAATCCTGAGTTTCTAGGAGACCGAAATCATATAGATGTGTTGCCTTAATTGCTTGAGTAAATGATAGTCCACTTGATATGCTTGCCTCGATTGGAGATTTGCCCCAAGAGTTAGTTTGGATCCACAATACATGCTGCGCACTACACGACGTGAACACTGTCCCTTATAGTTGCTGGAATGCTTGAGTATCGAATATGCAAAACTGGTTTCCAACTCGTATTTTCAAAGATGTAATCTGACTAGTACTGAGCTGCATGAAATGAACATAAGTAAAACTATCAAGATCACTAGTAATGCAATGTTTTCTCACTTGATTACTTAGTGTGGATTTCAGGGGGTGTAGCTTCTGTTTAGTTGTTTTATCTCACCAGTACTTGTATAAAGTGCTGACCCACCAACAGTTTGCTTGTTCTCAGGTGCTCGTTCGTCCGAGGAAGCGATAGCCGTGCCTCATCCCAAGGAACCAAAAATCTGGAGTCGATGCCTTGAGCTACATCGAGATTGTGCCTGCTTTGAGCTGCTTTTTTATAGAGGGACATGATGTATGGAACGGTATCATTATAATCGAGAGAAAGAGTGCTTGAGCGATTGTAACCTCGGCCATGTGCCGCTTGTAACACTTTCGATTATTTTCGATTATTAATAAAAGAGCTTATTTATCATGTGCCACTGTGTTCTTTACTTCTCTACAATATGTGTGCCGCTGCTTCAGTATTGAATAGTTACTTGCCCTTGTATCAAAGCTTTGGCCTTGTGCAAGCGTACTTTAGCCTTGCACGGCATCACGTCCCGATGAGAACAATGGTCATGCGGGAGAGCTGCAACGTGGTGATTCACGTTCAGTAGGGACTATTGGGCTTGCGGAAGATTGGGGCATGACAAGCATGGTATAATAGTTGTGTTAGCTAGTGCATAATAGTTTATGGTTATATTAGATTGAGATGCATATAGTTATGTATATATGTTTTAGTTATATTTGTAGTTAGTGATTAGTTAGTAGTTGTAGTCGATATATATATATATATATATATATATATATATATATATATATATATATATATATATATATATATATATATATATATATATATATATATATATATATATATATATGTTAGTTACTAGATAGGGTAGCTAATATATAATAGAGTGACATTACCTTGAGATACCAAGGTAAGTATCAAGGTATTGGCCGGTACTCAAGATATTGGATTTGGGTATTGAGATGGGTGTTTAGTGGTGTGATACTGCATTGGTTCAAAACCAAGGTATCCACTTAGCATTTATAATTAGGACTAGTATATTAATATTGATTGTATATACATAATATGATATTTTTATATCTTTTAGATGTGTATCTTAGGATACGGTATCATATTAACTTTCTAGTATCCTAGTTAACTAGTGTGATCTAGATTCTTAGTTTATGAACCCTACATCATTAAGTTAGACTCATGCAACCTAGAAATAGGTAGTTTGACCAGTTTGACTTAGAGTTGACCTAGTTTGACTGTTTTGACTTAGAAATGGCTATATGATCTAGATATTGACTAGTTTAACTTATTTTCATTCTGAAACCTTATATTGATGTTGTATTCCATATCTAGGTCTTCGAGGCACCATATCAGACATCTGTGAGACTATTCACCAGACTTCAGGCGAGTACATTCTCTGATAGTTTCTTATTTATGATGTCCTCTATGTTCATTATATCTATTGTAGATATCCATGTTTCCTTGACACGATGGTTATACGGATTGGTATATCTAGATCTCGTCATGAGATGTTATTCCTTAGTATATATGGTGTATCTTGTGCAAGCCTTATTCATTGTTCTTCTTGTACATGTACAGACACTGATTCTCGGGAAGAGTCGTTATCTTCTTAGAGAATCCTGTGCCATAGCGTACCATGGTTGGATCTACTATACTAGTCGGGGTTGGAGAGTATGTAGTGTAGATATGT
This sequence comes from Iris macrosiphon, assembly GCA_036927795.1. NCBI lineage: Eukaryota > Viridiplantae > Streptophyta > Magnoliopsida > Asparagales > Iridaceae > Iris > Iris macrosiphon. The sequence continues at coordinate 62,222,664 of JAYESA010000018.1, forward strand.
GATCATACCCCTCTTGTATCATGTCTTGTTCTTAAATAGTGTTAATCATACACCGCACGTATGATTAGCCAGGCCATAAATCTTGTATCAAGTTTCCAAGCCGATCATATAATACCTGTCATGCCATCTTAACTCCAAATTGAGAAGCAATATGATGATATAATAAAGGGTAGTCAATACTCATTCACATATAAAAACTAAAGGAATATGTAAGCACGATATGGAATAGAAGAAAAAGAAATACAAGTCTCAATACATCATAGGTCCAACTCAACATCTAAACACAACTCAAGAACCCAAAATAATAGTACAATCCAAAGTCTAACTAGAAACAACTACTACATAATATTAAAATCTAAATGACCTCAGTATCTGCACTACATCCTCAGGTGATACTCCATCTGTTATCCCGTAGTAGGGGGGACACATCCTCACTAACCAGTCATCTAAAAAATATATCCAGTCAGGATTAGAGCAAAGTACAACCAAATAGCAGTTCTAATTAATTGATAATGACTATAAACAGAAATAGAGAATGTAATACAAGACGAGAAACAATGAACAATATCATGCTATGGTAAAAGAAACAGATAAACAAGAGCAATATGGCATACACTAATCACGATGAAATAGAATAAGACAATAAAATAGAACATGGTGAAGAACTGTAACTAAACTAAGTGATTGAAATACTAGTTAAATATGTGATCAGCTTTGGTTGAACATTGTCTACTTAACGTTGGATAAACATTGTCTAACTTAAATATTGAACATTGAACATTGTCTAGGCTTTGATCACATATCTAGCTAACACTTCCCCTTTCCCCGACTAGTACAATGGATCCAACCATGACAGGTTACGATGCAAGATACTCAAGGCATTGTAAAATATTGAACATTGAATATTGAATATTGAATATTGTCTAATATTAAATATTGTCTATTAACCATATGAGAATACAAGAAATAATGAAACAATAAATAACATCCCATGACTGAAGATCCATGTGTATACTAGTCTGTGTACTAATGTGTCATGAATCAAGTAATACATTTCTAAATACTTGCATTATAGTAATTATCAAATAATAGAAACTATCAGAGAATGTACTCGCATTTGGTCTAGAGAAAATAATGTGAAACGGTATCCGAACTAGTATCACACAGACCTATATATGGAATATTACATTAACACAAGGTTTTGGAATGAAAATAAGTTAAACTAGTTCAATTCTAGGTCATAAAGTCATTTCTAAGTCAAAACAGTCAAACTAGGTCAACTCAAGGTCAAACTAGTCAAACTTGGTCAAACTAGCTATTTCTAGGTTGTATGAGTCCATCTCTAGGATATTGGGTCCATACACTATGTATCTAGGCTATAATAGGATACCAACAAAATACCTTATCATAAGATACGCAAGTTATTAGATATAAAAATACTAATATATATATATATATATATATATATATATATATATATATATATATATATATATATATACAAGACAAAATATATAGTACTCCTAGCCAAACTAATGCTAAGTGAATACCTTGGCTTTGAACCAAATGCGGTATCACACCACCTACACACCCATCTTGATATACAAACTCAAGACCTTGAGTATAAACCAATACCTTGACATTACCTTGGTATCACAACGTAATACAATATCTAACATTAGCTAACTAACCAACATACCTCACTATACACTAACATGCACTTAAACTTATAACTATACTATACCAACTAACATAACTAGCATACCCATCGGATATTCAATACCCATACCCAAGATACCTCAACTCTCATTACCTCGGTGTAACTCATGGTAAACTAGAAATAATACTAACCAATGCTAACTAGTGCTTTATATATATATATATATATATATATATATATATATATATATTCTACTATATAATGTCAAAACAAGGCTTCACCGTGAAAGTTTTTTGTTCCAAAAATACCCTTCATTATATTTCAATATATGTATTAACGTTGATAAGAATATCTAAGTAATTAAAAAAGTAATTAAATACATATTAAATATATGTATGCATGCATGAGGCAACTTGGGGAATGATAGTTAATAAAACAAAGATATGCATGCATGCAAAGTAGGTAGTTTGGAGAATAAAACAAAAGTTAATAAAGCATGCATGCAAAGTAGGCACATGAGCCCAAGAGATAAGAGAAACCTTTCCTATTCCCGTTATTTAATTTCTTCCAACTTTCATGCTCTTGCCTATTATATTTTCACCTATAATAAAATTAAGAAATTATCGTTTGCTCTTTTAATAAACTATTTTTTTTTCAAGTAATATAAAATACGTGCAACGCACGTGCGTATATACTAGTATATATATATATATATATATATATATATATATATATATATATATATATATATATATATATATATATATATATATATATATACTTAACTCACTAACAATATATACATAACTAACTATCAATATAAACTAACTTAGCTTATTAACTAGCTTAACTTAACTTATCTACAACTGAATTTCTAAGCACTCAAACTACTGCTGCTTATTGCTACTACTTTTGCTTATCGCAACTGCTGCTTTTGCTTATCGCAGTTGCTGCTTATTGATTCTGCTGCTGCAGCTTCTGCTTATTGCTTCTCGCTGCTGCAGCTTACTGCTTACTGCATCTTGCTGCTTCTGATGCTGCTTCTCACTGCTTATGCTCACTATTGCTGCTGCTTCTCGGCCTGCTTTTGCTGCTGCTTCTCGGATCTGCTTATCACTGCTTATGCTTATAACTTCCCCCCCCCCTCTAGTTCACATGAACACATCTAATACACACATACACTCACTCAGATATCTTAATATATATATATATATATATATATATATATATATATATATATATATATATATATATTACCATATACCCATGATAATGATGCACATGCACTCTCCTATTCTTCCATGACCACCAACACAACAAAATGAAATATAGAACATACACATAATTATATATATACATATATATCATATAACAATTATAATTATAATACTCTAATAGCTATAACCAAGGTAAATTGAATTGTAATGCAAAGAATCAAACATGTGGAGTGCATCGCACCCGTATCACACTCAATCTATGATACGGCTCCACTACACCACCAAACGTATCCCGAAGGACACGAGCAAGTCTAAAATCATAATTAGAAGCAACATGAAGTGTTAGCTATTCGTCTACGTGTCCGTGTCAAAATATGACATGCTCAAACCCCCGTGTCTGAAAAAAACCCCCAAATCAACCCATATCGCCAAATTATCGGGATACGACATACACGTATCCAATTGTGGACACGACACTAGTCACACACAATCAAACACATATCAATTTGGTCTAATTGACCTATTGACAAACACAAGATGTGCCAATCTCAAAATTTCTCTAAAATTGACACAAAATACCACATAACTTTCTCCATAGGCCTCCTATGAACCTACTTCAAATTCCTATGGGTAGCTTTAGTACATGAAAGGGTTCCTAATGATTAAATTACAGATTTATAGTCTAATTAGAGAGAAAAAACTAAATTGTACCTATTGGGAGATGGATTTCCAATACAATTCTCCAAATGAGTGTCAAGAGCCTTCAACTTGTAGATCCTTGCTCCTCCTTGTAGATCCTTACTTTCTCTTTATTCTAATAGCATCCAATGATGAATAGGGAAGGAATGTAGTAAAATAGCCCAGTAACGAGGAAACAGGACAAAAGTTTTGTGGAGGATGAATAAACTTGGTGATCTTTATTGAATGAAATGTTCAACTATATATAGTTGAACATTTGATGTAAAGAGATAGACTAAATAATAAATATATCAAAGTTGTTTCAACAAACAACTTATCAATCTAAACCAACTAATAATCTAAACTAACTAAACAATCTAAACAAACTAACAAGATTATCACCAACAATCACTCCCTTAATCTTGTTGCATCAATGCTTCACTTTCTTCTGATCATTAGGAAATGACTCTCTTCGTCATCCTCATCAGTTCTCCTTTTCAACGGCTTCTTCTTCAACTGGTCCTCATGGCCATCCCGGACACGAATTTTCTGAGAAGGCGGAGGTTTGGACAAAGACGGTGGCTGTCTTGGTGCTGGTCTAACTTCATACATCCTTTCACTCGGTCTCCTCTTCTGTTCAGAGTAAGCTTTCTTCTGACTCGAAGAATGAGGCACTGCAGATAGAACCTTCTTTTTTAAAGTGGGGTCATTCATGACCTTTGCAGGTCTATTTGCACCTGTAGTAGTACAAGAAACCTTTGAGGGTAAAGGTTTATGCCCTACAGGCCGGCTGGAGCCATTACCACCAACAACTTTTCTATTCTCAGCTGAAACTGGCGTGGATCTGCTCATAACAGCTTCCTTGACTGGGTCCAGTCTAGTCTTTGATTGAAGATTTTTCGCAAAAGAAGTCTTCATCTGGTCGCCATTGGACACGGGCCTCGCAGGCATATGCTTGCCCATGGGTGGTTTGAGCTTCAATGAATCTTGAGCTGGACGATCATCAGAATTTGGAGCTCGCTTTCGGACTACAGGCTGTTGCTGATGCCCCTTATCCAAAACAGGAAAATCTGCATCATCCGAGAGCAGGAATGAATAATCCCGCATATCTTTTAGCGCCTGTGCCTTCTTTTTTACCTCATTGATCACTTTAACTTCTTGTTCATGTTCTGTGACTTCGGAAACAGCTTCAACAGTTTTCCCATTTTCTCCCACATGGCCACCCGCATTAGCCTTTGGCGTGGAAAACCCCTCCTCCATCAACATCGATCCCCCGTGCCGGTACCCCGGCGAGTAAAAGCTCTCCTGCTCCGCCGCATCCAGATCCGGAGCCCGGTGTCGGTACGCCGGCGTGTAGAAGCACTCCTGCTCCCCTGCTGCCGCGATGCTCGACCTGGCCTCCTCGAACTCCGATACGACTTTCTCGTACAGCGCCTTCGACTCGGAGACCTGGGCCTCGAGCGCCTTCCTCCGTCCCTCCTCATGGGCCAGGGCCTGGCTGCACATCCCCAGCCGCGCGCGGAGATCCTCCGCAACCCTGGTTTTCGAGTCTAGCCTCGCCTGCAGCAAGCACATCCCGTCGACCAGGTCCGACCGCTCGGTCTCCCACTCCCTCTCGCGCTTCTCGGTGGGTTTGGAATCGGTGGCAGAGACGATCTCTTCCGTCGGTTGGGGAGTCGACGACTGGATCTCTTCGCCGGTGGAGGGGATCGGCTCGGCGACCTCCATAGCTTCCTTCGTGGCGAGGATTTGGAGTAGTTGGTTATCAGGAGCAGCTGAAACTACCACATCCATCTTGCAATCTTTCTTCACCTGTATTTCTTTATTTACAGTGTCACCTGAATTGATGTTAGCCTCATCAGCTTGACTGCTACCATGATTCACATGAATACATTCCTCCATATGATGTGGCTAACGTGCGTCGGGTAGGCAAGTGCTTTCTACTTTGGACGAATTCTCTTTGGGTTCTGTCAGAATATTCTGACACGGGTTGGAATCTGGAGAAATCTCTTCTGGGAACTGCACTTTTTCCTCATGAAGCATGGCCATGAGCAGTGTTGGTTCATCGTCATCGACTTGCATCAGATTGGCACGCTCATCGCGCTTCGACTTGCGGCAGTCCTTCGCCCAGTGGCTGTAGATGCCACAATTGTAGCACTTACCCTTCTTATCGCGCGTGCCACCGGACACGTTGCCATTGGCGTAGTTCGTGTTGCCGCGGCCACGACCTCTTGGCTTGCCGTGCCCACGACCATAACTTTTGCCACCGTCGGAGTAGGCGTCGCCTTCCTTCCTCTGCTTCGTGCGAGCGATCCACTCCTCTTCGGAGAGGAGAAGGCGGCAACTTGTGTCGTCGGAGTTGCTGCCAAGATCGTACCGCTCCTCGACGGCTAGAAGACGACCGGTAAGCTCTTCAATTGACAGCGTCTTGAGATCCACTAAAGTCTCAATGGCGATGGCGACTTATGTGTACTTGGATGGAACGACTCGAAGGAATTTTTTAACTACCTTCTCGTCGTTTATTTCGTCGTCGAGTAGTTGCAGGTCGCTGACGAGTCCCGTGAACCGTATCGCGAAGTCCTCGACGGACTCGTCGTCCTTGAACTTCATTGATTCGAAGTCAGCGCACAATTTCTGCGCCTTGGCCTCGCGCACGCGCTCGACCCCCATCCGCATCATCTTCACAGCGTCCCATGCTTCCTTGGCAGTGTCTTTTACTGCCAGTGTCCGCAGCATCTCTGGCGGCACGGCACGGAGTATGACGGACAGGGCCATCCTGTCGTCGCGGTAGTCGGCTTTCCCGGGTTCGATCGCCTCCCACAAGCCTTGCGCCTGCATGTTGACTCTCATTAAGAGAGCCCAATCCGCGTAGTTGGTCCGTGTCAGCATGGGGTACTTGAAGGTGAATGACGTCGACGTCGTGGGACCTTGCTCGTCGTTGGTTGCCATAGCTTCTCTGTTCCTCAACCCGAGCTCTGATACCAAATGTAGAAAAATAGCCCAGTAACGAGGAAACAGGACACAAGTTTTGTGGAGGATGAATAAACTTGGTGATCTTTATTGAATGAAATGTTCAACTATATATAGTTGAACATTTGATGTAAAGAGATAGACTAAATAATAAATATATCAAAGTTGTTTCAACAAACAACTTATCAATCTAAACCAACTAATAATCTAAACTAACTAAACAATCTAAACAAACTAACAAGATTATCACCAACAAGAAATTGGTGGTGAATTGTGTAGAAAATCAATAAAAAAAAATAAAAAATTGAGGATCTAGAATTTGGATCAAAAATAAAATACAATAAGGAGATAGAGAGAGGGAGAGAGAGGGGGGGGGGGGGGGAGGGAGACCCTCTATATGTGGTCGGCCCCTCATTTCCCCCTTCTCCAAGAAATTGACAATGACAACTATGCCCCTACATGCTAATACGAGAAATAATTAAGAAAGGGTATTTTTGGAAGTCTCTAACTAATTGTAATTAAACTAATTTTTTTTAGTTAATTAGTGGGAATGGGTTCATTGTTCCTAGTCCATGTTGGCTCACTATTTTTCATGACAAGTTTAATTTAGCTCCATTAATATCAAGTCAAATTAAATAGGCAAGTCCACTAACTAAATTAAATGCTACAAGCCTCTAATTAAATATAACACTCTAATAATTAAACAACTAATACAAGCATCAAAAAATATACATGGCCCACTAATATTAATATTATATTCCTAAAATTAAATAACTAGGCTAAATTACCAAATTACCCCTAGCTGGAAAAGTGGTGGTGACAGCAACCCCCATCTAGGTTGTCATTCGTGTGCAGAGACTCATTGTCCTCTTGGAAGAATGGATTATCGTGGAACACCGGAGGACTGCTACCCCCAGCTCCAGTTGCAGCTTCATTCGGGACGGTATTGCTACCCCCAACCTTTGTGCTTGAGCGTGTGCCTTGGAACACCCTTAGAGTAAGGAGTTGGTGTGCTGACCGACACCCTTAGGTTAGGTGAGCTTTTCTTTGAGATCTTCTTCATAGGAGGAGACCTCCATGTTGAGCAATAGGAAGCGACTGGAATTCCTCTTCTTCACACGGTTGTTTCTTAGGACGCTGCCAAGACAATGATGCAGAATACAATCGCTGAAACACTGACTATCTGGTTGGAGGGTCTAGCGCCTTGGTACAGCAGCAGTTGATGATGATGTTGGCACAAGTGTGTCGTTGAGGGATACGCCATGTGCGAGGGTTGCTTCTTTCGTCTTAAGCTTATGATTAATCACATTACGTAAATCAAACGATGGAATTTTCACTCCTCCCCCCATTTTATGCGATCGGGAAACCCTTGCATATGGAGGTGAGAGTAGAGTGTTTGCTCCCTGGCCCAGTTCTTCTGCAGAGACTGCAACTGGATCATTGATGGAAGACTTGAGGTGAGATGGACCAACTTAATGCGCTCATCCAAACTGGGCACATGGGTCTTTCATCTTTATGTTTGTTCCCTGACTTGGTTTCAGTGCAACTGCAGCATCTAAGTGGGTTTGGGAAGGCTCTAATGAAGGTCGACCCACATCCGACGCATGAGCGCCTGGGTCTGCCCTATATAGTCTTCCATTAACAGCGTGCATAACGACCAAAGGGGCATACTTTTGGGGAGCTGGCGGCACAATCCCTCGAGCGCACATGGCTCGGGATATTTTAGGCTTCCACGATCCAACACCCTTAGGCGTGTAATACATGGAATCCAGATTGGGACTATACGAGTCATTGTTGACGGCGGCCTTGCTCAGAGGAGACTTCATGCGCCCATGATCAGCGAGCTTTTTCCTGGGTGGATGGCGCTGTGCATACGCGTCTTGAGATTCAGCACTGTTCATCTCAAGAGAAGCTTCGGAGATGGAGGTAGGATGCGCGCCAACTTCATGTGCAACTGCGACGGAGGTTGACGGCGCTTTTGGAACAGATTCTGGGTCTAGTGCGGCGGCTTTGGCGACCCAAATCCTACGAGATTTGTTAGGTCGTGCGGGCCTCGTTGAAGAACTCGACTTGTTGGCTGAGTATAGGTCAACCACATGTACATCTGCGGCGGGGGTTGATAATGCATCGAGTACCAACTTCGGGAGTGGCACAACAACCTTAGTGCCCAACTTGGTCACCTCGGATTCTGTCACCAACTTCTCGTTGGAGGAGAAGCTCATCCCCAGCAGAGTCGCCATTTTTGTCGATATCGTCAAAAATATCATAAAAAAATAAAATCAATAAACACCGACAACGGGTGGAAAGTTATGCAAACTTTTTATTGATTGCGAATTAACAAATAGGACAACAGAATTCCTATTATAAAAGAATCTAAGTACAAAAAGATCTGGACCAGTGTGACGGGGGAGATCGAGCACTGCAGCGGCTCCTTTACTCCGTTGACGATCCGGGACCAAGGGGTTTGACGAGGCTTCAAGGCTTCTGTCTTCTCCTTATCTCATGCATGTCTGTTTTTCATGGGATAACACCCACTATTTATAGCCTTTAGGAAAGCATTGTGTAGGCGCATGTACGCGGGCTGTATATTGGAGCATGGCACGCAGGCACATACTATGTTAAGGCTACCATGTGGCAAGTCGAGATCTTGGATTGCTGATGCCCATAATACTTGTGACACATGTCATGCTCTAATTTTTATGGTTGTGATTGCACCTTGGGCATACTACCACTTGGCGCAAAAAAAATAACTGAGGGAGTAGTGGTGCATGGCACTACAAATACATGGGAACACTTGAGATTTAGTGGCTCATGGCGCTGCTGGCACATGGGAACACTAAAGGAAGTAATGGTCAGCGCATGGCACCGGATCATTGTGGCGCATCGAGCTTGATCACTGCGGTGCATGACCTTTGATTACTGTTAGGGCATGGTAGAGATTTTCCATGCTTCTACAATGTATCAAATGGTTTGAGAGACAGTTAGGTGTATCAAGAATGGAACGTTGCGTGAGTTATAATGAGCGAGATCAATAAAAGAGTAAGATGGTTCATGCGTTGGCTGAGTTTCGTGTCATACTTTGAGTAAAATGATTAGAGTTATGAACGAAAGGATCATGTAGAAAAGATAGTTCGAACGGATGTGGGAATCGATGCAGAGTAAGTATAGTGTGAGAAGTGACTCGGTTTCGAGTTGTATATGGTGCATCACATAGTGATCGCAGCGCTAGAACTTTTTGGATGACCAGTAGTGGAATTATCGCGATGGACACGAATAGCAGAAATATGAGTTGGTTGGTGCGAATCGGATGAGTATGTTTCGGAACTTGGAGCAAGCGGATTTTGAGTTGTGATCAGCAGGATCACCACGGAATAGTCAATTTGGAGTATATGTTGGTCGATGCAGAGTAGAGATATGGCGCGAGAGCGACTCGATTTTCATGTGGTATATGCCACGCCACGAATTGGGGCGCATGTTAAAAAGGTTTGTAAACCGATAAACGATAGGTTTGCTCGCAACAGATAAGATAGTATCGAGATTCAGTCGAAAGTCATTGTAATGGAGTTTGACTCGAAAACGGACTTGCATAAGTAGAAGTTTCATTGGACGAGACGGAACAAGTAATGGAACAAGTGTATCGAATTCGAATGAGTGATGCGGACCAAGTATTGTAGATAGGATGACATCAATCAGATGGGAAGTTTGATATCAGAAATTCTCTTGCACAATTTGGAAGTTCGTAGGAGCATCCGTTGATGCAGAGAGTTGAGCATATGGAACAAGCAGTTGGTGCACGCATGAGCGAGCGATGGATATTGTGGCGAAGAGTAACAAGTATAGACTACGGATTTTTGTTAATGCAAAGGAGCAGTTGGTCATGCAGAGGAACACGTTCGGTTTTGAAAGAGCAATGCGATGGAATCACACGAACTTAGAGGATTCGGATGTTAACGGTCGAAAAGTTTGACTCAGAGTGTAGTGAACACGGACTTAGTGGAATAGTACAATAAAGTGGACTTATGTAGGGGTTGGCGTGCAAGTCATCGAGACAGTGCAGATGCATCGAAATACGAAAAAATCAAGACGGTGCTAAAAAATAGAACAAGAACGAAGATTGTGGCGGATGGCCTTTGAAGATAGTGGAACTAGAAGATGACGTCGGAGTAATTCACCATGCCGCTCGTGCGAGCGGGATGTGCAATGTTGAAGCATGGCGTACGGATAAGAAATGGAGCAAGCCTATAGTTTCAAAAAATGTTGCACGTAGCAATGCAAGAAGTTGAACAAGGCAGTTCGAGATTTTTGATGGATTCAGAGTAGAACGACAGAGTATTGGAAGACGGTTTCAGCGAACGCTATTTCTCAATTTGTGGCTTGGATAGATAGTCAGACTCTTGGTGGTTAGGCGGCGATGGTTAGTAGATACGTCAACGGTAGTGCATGTAGTGCTCGGATTGGATTGTTGGATTATGGATCGATTTGCGGATGAGATATATCATGGTTTGTAGTAATTGTCCATCGTGATGACTTACAATTATCGAGCGTAGCTTCGGGACAGCTGACCCTAACAACTTGACCGCCCAAATCGAAATAAATATTGTAGACCATAGAATGACCCTCATGGCGGTGCATTAGAGATGTGTCGAGGGTGGATATTGAGTGGTGTATATCGAAGATAGGCATAAGTGACTGAGTATTGGATTTGAAGATCCTTGGAATAGCCTTCAACTAAAATTTCATCCAGAAGATCGAAGCGATGGTGAAAATGGCCTAAGTCAACTGATGAGATTCGGAGTCGCAGATTTTTTAAGATGGCATCGCCTCTGACTCGTCGTGCCCCAGAAAGGAACAGCATTCATAGGAATTGAAGACTGTGTAACTAGCTTCGAAAAGTTAAAGCCACGACTCATTCAAATCAGATTCTTGCACTACCGGATGGGATAGATGTGCCTCAGATCTACAAGATGCAATTGGACTTGGTTTGCGGTACGTTCTCATGCAGAGGGCGACGGTGATATCCACGTGCTTCGCGGCAATGGAAGCAGCACGAAAAACTATTTCATGGCGACCTAGGAATTGTGTTGATTGTGTCCGCATTAAAATCGTGACGACACTATCCCTATGGAGTAGCGACGAAATCTTTGTGTATCACTTGAGCCCCAAATAGGTGTTTACCCAGAGAGGAATTGAGTTTGCAGGCAGGGATTGAGTGTTGGACCGAGATAATCTAAGAGTATGATGTGATGTTTGGGTAAGTCGTTTGGTTGGGATAGCGTCAGATATGATGATCGTTCGGAGCATAAAGATGATATTTTGAGATGATATGTGTGGAACATGGTGCGATTGAAGTCGAGTTAGAGTTTGGTTGGTTGGTTGGGCTCGGACGACACAAGTGTGAATTCAGAAATAGTTGGATGATAGGGCCTTGTAGAAGACTCGTTGGGCTTGGACGCACAAGGACTTGAAGCGTGCGTGGTTTGGGGCTATTGCTAGAGAATGGATTGAGTCGGAACATGAATTGAATTGGGTCAGTGAAGAGATCGTTAGTGGAGAATCATCGTTTTTGAGAATAGCGCACGTGGGATGAGTTATGGGATAAGCGTTAGAATTAGTTCAATCGAGAGTAAGCCGACGAATATTTTGGACATGAAGATACCCTTGTAACTTGTCCAAATTTACTATCGCTAAGCTCGGTTGGCATGCATAGAGTGTGTGCCGTTTGGATGAATAGATTTGTGGCTTTAAGTTGATCAGTACGATTTGGGCCAGTGAGAACACTTTATCGAGCGAGTGTGCGTTGCGCACGAGTACCAAGTTGAAATGCTTTGTCAAACAAAGCATACAGTTGTGGTTTAAAATCGGGCAACTGCATCGGAAAGGCAGTTGTGGTTCAAAATCGGACAACTGCATCGGAGAGGACATTGTGCCACTGTTAGGATATTGTGCCATAGAGCATTGAGAGCGGGATCTTACATCCAATCGGAGCACTGTGTCGAGAAGCGGCATGGTGCCTAGTGGAGATAATTTGAGAATGGTTCCTTGGGCTATAAATTGAAAACGGAGATAGTGAATCAGATGGAATGGGATAAGTTTGGTATGGTGTGTGATTCCTCGGATTACCTACATTATCGGAGCATTACATGGTCACGGACAACCTGTGCGTGCAGGGTTTGGTGTCCACGAACGGAATATACACCGGAGCACCGGACCGTTCGGCCATAGAGAAAACATTGGAACGTGCTTTGGAAGCGCGAGTGTTGCGAACCCACTGTTGAGGCTTGCTACCTCGGACAGATCAGGCAATCGGAATACTTGCAGTTTGAGACCACTAGGCGGGCTTGCAATTCAGCGTTGGATCGGGTCGAAATGTCTCAGAATAGTCTTTTATGGCTTGGCCAGTGACCTTTATATAGATAAGACTTGATTTGTTTATTGTTGTTGTGTTTGAGTAGACGGTGGGCGGCTACCTTACCTCGGACAAGAGTGTGCATATCGAAGATGGATTTGAGACTTGGTTGGTGACATGGTTCGATAGGCTCATGTGTAACTACGAGTTTCGAGTAGAATAAATTTGCATGCTTAGTTTCATTTGAGTTTGGAAATAAACTGTTAGTGTGTTAACTTGAGTTCAATGCTTGCATGCTTAACCTGCTTTACAGCTTTTCTTAACATGTCATGCCACTGCCATGAAATGAATCTAGGTTCAAGTAGAAAGATCACATATAACTGCTTGCATTCACTATTTACTTAGTGTCGGTTTAGACGAGTGGGTTACCCCGCTCACCAGTACGGCTATATATTGATCCACGTTTGTGGGCATTATTTACAGGTAGGCAGGTGTAGTGGCTCAGCTTGGATATACGGGACATGATGTATGGAACGATAAGTACTTTTGTGGGTAAGAGAAATAGCAAGAGTGTTGCTAGCCATTGTGGCATTCTCCTTTATGACATTTTTATTTGGACCCTTCGAGAGCTTCACTGCGTATACTCTGATGTGATCTTGTTTGTAACATTACTTGGCTTTCACTGCAACTTGGTCGTCTCGATGATAACCATGACATTTAACGTCATTGCCTTGTGCGAGCACAAATCCAGGCTCGTACAGCAACACGTCCTAATGAGAACGATTGTCCTACGGGAGCGTTGGCGTGGTGATCTCACGTCCAGCGGAGATGATCGAATTGGAGGGAGATTGGGACTTGACACCGCCTACACGTATCTTTACAATAATCATGATGATGCGAACATGTTTAATGGCATGCCAGACGATATGCGTGCCAAGTGGTTAGATGATTTTCAGAAGGAAAGGTTTCCTCAATCCCCAAACAGCTAAAAGGATTACCCTAGAAGTTTGAGGGGATTATATTGTAATATTAGGTGAAACTTATGAACTATGTATGAATGCAAAATCTACCCTTTTGCACACTTTTTTTGCATGAATACAGAAATTTGCAGAATATGCCCTTTTGTATGAATGCAGAAATCTGCAAATGTGTCTATTGTATGTAAAATCTGCCCTTTCGTATGAAACATATGAACTGTTGTAATATTTAGTCATAAATCTGTAGAATCTGCCCTTTTGTATGAATGCATATATTTGTCTATTGTATGTAGAATCTATTGCTAATTTGTGTATTGTTTGCATTTCTTTCATGGAGGTCTACATTGAAAATGTAACAGAATTTACTAAGATTTAGGCATTGATGAGAAAATCCAAGTCTAACTCACTATATATGGCGATGATGAGAAGGGATGTGATTCCTTGGAGCCATATTGAGTTTGTCCCTTGAAAACACAAGCTTTGCAATTGATGGCAGCCCCTTTCACTTCTGTGAAATGGCCGGAGGTAGTCAATGTATTCGTTTTTAGTCCCATGAGCTCTACAAGCTTTGCGATTGATGGCAGCCCCTCTCGAATTCGTGAAATGGCCGGAGGTAGTCAGCGTATTAGCTTTGATTTCGACAATGATGAGTAGGGTGAATACTCTAAGTGGAAATCAAACATATGGCAATGATGACCGTGTAGGGTGACTCCTTTGAGCCATGTGTTTTGAGTATCATCAACCAATATTTATATGATGCTGCTGCAATTTGGCATTGTTGTCTCTTTTGCAGCTTTAACATTTGGCATTGTTGTCTCTATTGCTGTAGTTTTGGGCATTTGGTATCTATGATGGTTCAGCTTTAACATTTGGTTTCTATGATGCATTTTGCAATTTTTTTAACATTTGATATTTATTGCTGCAGTTTTTTGCATTTTGCAGTATTCTACATTTTCTTCCTGTGCACAGTTGGAACTTGTAGTATCAAACATTTTGCAGTATTCTGCAATTTGCTTCCTTTGTAGTAAGTGGGTTTTAGTTCTTGAGTTCCAAGGTTTTTTTTAGTATCACTTCATGATGGATACTTGGCTGCTGCCAAGTGGGAACTTGCTGTATCAAGCATTTTGCAGTATTATGCATTTTTTTATACTATTACTACTGCCTCTATATAAGTGTGTCCATAATACTATGGATCCTGTGAATTTTTGTGATTATCTATTGGAATTTTCTGGAAGTCTTTATCTTGTGTGATTTTTAGTGGGTTATGATGAGTATTAGTGAAATTTGTGAGTACTTATGCCTTGTATCTGTGGTTGGATATTGTTGTTGCCAATGCAAATTCGAAATTAGTGTTGTTGTTGCTTTTGCAAATTCGGATTCTGCAGTAGCTTGCAGTTTTCTTCCTGTGTAGTATGTGGGTTTTAGTTCTTGAGTACCCAAGTTTTTTTAGTATCACTTCATGATGGATACTTGGCTTTGAGTATACTTTTTGAGTATTAACTTCTACTTCTGAGTACCCAGGTTTTATGAGTATACTTGGCTCATGTTTTGGTTCTGATAAAAATTGTAGTTGGCTGAGATTTTGGTTGTGATACTCTTTAGAACAGATACTACATGGGATCTTCTTTTACTATTCTGCTGGCTTCATTTTTGTCTAATACTCTTTTTGAAATATTAAAGTTATCTATATGTTGAACAAGTAGGAACAAGTAGCCCAGTTCCTATATTGAACAAGTAGTCCAGTTCCTATGTA
Source organism: Iris macrosiphon (assembly GCA_036927795.1). Classification (NCBI taxonomy): domain Eukaryota; kingdom Viridiplantae; phylum Streptophyta; class Magnoliopsida; order Asparagales; family Iridaceae; genus Iris; species Iris macrosiphon. The sequence goes on from JAYESA010000018.1 coordinate 62,238,265, forward strand.
AATTTGATAGGGACTGGATTAAATTTAATGGGGCTTGGATTTCTGAAACATTTTTCTGATACATCTTTGATGGCGCATGTATTTCTGATACATTTTGGGATATCTTAGTTCGATAAGTGTGCCCAGATACTACATTCGATAATTGATACTATGTATTTTTGATACATTTCCTTTATGCTACTTTATACTATGTGCCCAGATACGACATTTGAAATCAAAGTTACTTTTTGGACTATTCCTACAAATTTTTTTTACTGGTTGTCCATCATCCCCATACCCTACAAATGTGATTGGCTATTGACTCAGGATCCAGGGGCTGTATGTAAGTGTAGCAATTTTCCTTTGGTATATTTTCTCATTTCCATATTACTCTCTAAACATCAATCTTCATGTAATCGATTTTACTGAAGCATGAGGCTAAGTAAAGTAAATACAACAATTGCTCAGTTTTTTAATCTTGTTATTTGAATCCTTTTTTGTCCATTTTGATTTGTACACGGTCATTCCCTGTGGAACTTTTGCTTATTTTGTCTAACTGTCTCATATAATAATACTCTTTTTAAAATATTAAAGTTACCTGTATGTCTGATACTCTTATGGTACAAATATAGTTAGTTGCTAACTGTTGCTATCCCTATGGAACTTTTGCTTAGCTTATCTAACAGCTTCCCCATTCAGATTACTTTATGATGTCCATCAGTTCCCATTATATTTGATTTTAAGGGAACAGGGCCGGCCCTAAGCTCATGGGGCCTAGTAAAATTTTAAAATGGACACCATATATAATATAAAAAATTAAAACTTCTCTTATCATCCAGATTTGAACTCAAAACTTCTAGAGTGCAAGACTAATATGTTAACCACTACACCACAATTATGTTATGTTAATTACTACACAACAATTATTTTATGTTAACCACTACATCATAATTATTTTTTTATACCTAATAACTTACATCTTAATTTTGGGGGCCCAGTAAATATGGGACCCGGAGCGGGTGCACTCGGTACACTTGCTCAGGGCCGGCCCTGCAAGGGAAGATACTAAGCAGATCTTAATTTTAAACATATCATTAATTGTAACATTTGACTGTCTAATTATTTTTTTATTCCAAACAGGTAACTATGTTGTAGCTTCTACTATTATGCATGACCTTCCTTCTAATGTAGTAGGGGTGAGCATTAATCGGTTTTGAACCGAAAATCGACCCGACCCGAACCGAATAAGGGTTTCGGTTCGGATATAATAAAAAAACACGGATCAGTCTCGGTTATGTAGCCCCACTTATTCGGTATTCGGTTTCGGGTTCGGTTGCGGGCTTCGGTTTCTGTTGAAAACTGAAAATCAATTAAGGTTATATGAATTTACCAATATACCCCTTACAAATAGCCTAATATAAAACTCAAAAAACCCTAAACTCATTTCATTTCCACCTCTCTTCTCTCTCCTCTTTTTTGTCGCGCCCCGATTCCGTGGAATCGATAGTCGTCCCCCGGGCGTGACGCCGTGCGGGCCTAGGTTGGTCACCGCACAAGGCTAAGGTAATTCGCATAGCGAGCACATATTCAGAGTATGCAGATAAATTGAAACACAAAATTGAAACATGAAAAAGTTCTCTTTATTGATAATGAACATCTATTACAAACTCTTGAACGAGTCATAAGGGTTGACGCACGGGCTTACAAAATGTTGACACAAAATGAGATAATTGTCCTTTACATTACATCATTTACTAAACTTCAAAATGTAAGACCTCCTGGCGGGACAATGGCTTTCCCTCGGAGCTGCATTGAGTTGGGTTGCTAGCTCCTTGCTTCAAAATACTTCAAAAGGTGGCACGATCAAGACGCGCCTACAGCTGGACTGGATTGGGGAATGACTTCGGCTCCTCGCTCGGATGTCCTTAGTGCGAGGAACCTGTTTCAACGAGAGTTAGTACATCGAAACGTACTGGTGAAGGCAAGCTAACTCAACTATACCAATCAACACGTTGTTTAGATGAAGCATGCATATTATTTTGTGGTCTTTCTATCTTGTCTTAGTTCATTTTACAAGCAAGCAGTATGTATAGAATTTACTGAAATGAACTTGTCACCGTTCGGTGATTTTACCTACCCGTCTGAACCACCTGCACATTACTTACCATGTCCTTCCCTGCCACGAAGACACAAGTTAGCTTTGCTCAGGTTTAAATATACGTGGGGATCACTAGCGTATGCCACAAGGGACAATAGTCATTGACGGGGATGGTATGCAACGAAAGCACGTGGTGCGCTACAAGCATCCTGTCAATCACGTGAGACTAAACGTTGGGTTCTGCCCGGATCGGATCGGTGCCAGTGCCCCAGCGACCGTCCGTAGGAACCATTGACCTTGTGCACAAGTTGTTCGTGATCAAACGGCGTTCATAATAAGTTATCCATTCATGCAGTTGAGGAAACACGAGTACAAGACAAGTAGTATTGCATGATTCATTTTGCATAGTCTTCCTGATCAGTTTGTTGCATGAAAAGGACATGTTCTATACATAGCACAATTTATAGAAGAAGTAAGCATTCTAACTAAATTTGAAGCATAGGCAGAACATTGAACGAACTAGCATGCAATAAGTAACCATTCACAAGTTTGATTGACAAGCATAAAGTTATCCAAGTCTATTCCCTTTTATCTTGACATCTTTTAGTTATTACTTGGTATCATATGATCGGGGCAAGCAAGAATACAAGATTTTTGATGTGAAGACTTGGAAGAAGGGCCAACTGAATCGAATATAAGTCACTCACAAGTTGGTTGGAAGGAAGAAGGAAAGAGGTGCTTCAGGACTCCGCTTGCGCGTTGCCTACTGCTTGCTCACCTGCATTGCCACGAACAGCTGATCAATACATCTTCCACTCTTTCCAATATCGGAATTGAAGTGCAGTTCAACGAACGAAAACAATAAAATCCATCGAAACGGTTCAAGAAAACTCAAACAAATCCGAAAACCAACTCAAGGCACGAAAGCAACAAGCGACAGCGAAAATTAGGCAACAAAAGATACAACGGAGAGGTCCCTCCTGACTCTGCCGCTAAGTCGATCATGGGGGCACGGTCCACTGAATATGGGAATCGATTCTGAAGAAGCAAATCCATAACGAGGATAAGATCTTGTTTCAATCTATCCCGATCGAACGATACCGTCTTGTATTTCTTAGCCGCGCTCCCCGAATAGGGGGAACGGGGAACCACATTTTTCTCCCGAACACAATTGTCTTTGATCTCTCCCCAAGACACTGAAAACCCTACCAGTTCTCCTCCCTCCCCTCTATCTCTATGGATTTGAAGAGAAAAAAATCTCCTCTTTCTCCCACGTAATAGCCTAGCCCTTGAGCGGCTCACGTCGTAAGTTCTTCTCCCTCCATTCTTCATATTTTAGGGGGTGATCCGAGCCGGCGAGCTCATCACCTTGGCGAGGAGGTGGGTGGGGATGGAGAGCCCGAAGAGGAAGGGGGAGGAGCCAAGGGGGACTGGAAGCAAATAGAGATCAGTTTTTAATGTAGTATCCGAAGATGGTGCCAACGACGGTGGAGCAGAAGGAGGGGCAGCGGCCAGGGGCTTCTTCTACTGAGAGATCGACGGAGGCAGTCAATGATCTTCACGGTTATATTCCAGCAACATTTGAGGTGAGTTTGATCTTGTGCCATTAATTTTTTTTCTTGTGTCATTATTTTTTTTCTTGTGTCATTAATTTCTAGGATTTGATTTTTTTTTTTTTTTGGTCATTGAATCATTGAATTTAATTTACTCATGTCATTGAATTTTTGGGGTTGAAACCAATTAAACCGAACCGATTTTTAATGCTCGGTTTAGATCGGTTTCGCCTAAAATCGGTTCGGTTTCGGTTCTAGTTATTCTGAATTCGGTTTAATCGGTTTTGAAAAATTCGGTTTGGTTGAACCGATTTAACCGAATGCACACCCCTATAATGTAGGAAGCTGTGATGCATATGCTATTCTATTAGAAAGTTCAACATATGTTGGTGGAAGCTAATATGACAATTAATCACATAGCATGGAACAACAATAACTGATCTTTCAAGTTGCAAATCAGTATCAATCGAGCTCTTTGCATATCTTTCTACTTCCTCGGACCTGGAGCATGTTTACAGTTGCAAATGTATCAAATGTTTCTCCATTTTTGTACAATCATTTGTACATACTAATATTTATATTGAATTCTAAATTTAGTTTCCTGGTTAACAAAATTTAATTGAATTCTATGGTCATTCATGAGTTCTCTGGCGATGTAGAATTCTGCTTTTGTTTCTTTAGGTTGGGAATATATTTGCAGATTACTAATATGCTAAATTTTAATATTCTAATTTCTGTTTTTTAGATGTCAAATAATTTATTTAAGGTTAAAAAAATTATATTTGTTTAAATTTTAAGCACTGTTTTATTTATGTCAAAGTCTTCGATTTATAATCCATACAAAAAATTTAAAAAAAAAACAATGCATAATAGAAGTTGGGGATAATCACATCATATTTGAAAAGTTGTCACCGTATAACTTCTCCATTTCACTTCATTACAATATCCATACAAAAAAACTACAAAAAGTTACACTTCAACAACCATCCAAACAATCGAACTACAAATATTCCACTTCTAATCTCTATTTCTTCAAGACATCCAAACGGAGAAAGTAAAAATATTTACGTACGCATGACGTACGTATATAATACATACACAAACACTCCACTTTAAGATTTTTCAGTCTGTTTCACTTCTTCGAACAAAACAGACCCCAATTGCAAGTCTTGAAAACATAAAAACCCAATAAACATGGTTGGAGGTTTGAATATTCCTGACACGTTATGCCCCTAATTAAAAAGGAAAAAATGAACCGAACATGGAGTGGTTGATTGAAAGTTGGATATGGAGCAACGTTTTGTATGGTAGGAGATCGTGGTCTGAGGCCAACCAAAGTGGAGTGTGTAATGGAGAGGAATTTAAGTAGTAGATTGAGAAAAGGAATATCAAACAAACAAATCGAGAATGGACATGCAAAGTCCTAAGGGGCTGCGGAAGTAGTGAAGTTAAAAATTTGGAAGTAAAAAATTTGTGTACACATTGTGTATGCGTATCATTCGTATGCGTATTTTATGAGTTTTTTCGTTTGAATGATGCTTGGAAGTGAGTTAAAATTTTTAATTTTTTTAGTTTCTACATTTTGTTTGTAATGAAGTGGTAGTTGAGAAGTGGTATGATTTTTCACTTTTGAATATAGTAAAATTACCTCCAACCAAAATTATTCATTAATAATTATTTTTGTATGGATTAATAGTAATAATAATAATAATAATAATAATAATAATAAATTTATTTAATACAAATTATTAAATGTTATTATTTTTCACAGATTTTCCCCAGATTCACAAATAAATAAAAATTAATTATTGGAGAATTTCCAACAGAGTGACTTTTTCTCTATTCTATGTATATTGAATATACCAAATTAGGAAAGTAGTTTGTATAGAAAGGTTTCGTTTGCTATCCCAACCCCCCCACCCACCTCTCTCTCTCTCTCTCTCTCTCTCATATCCGGTTGATCGGTTGGTTTGGGAGCCACGAAAAGAAGAAGGAGAAGAAGAGGAAGAGCTGATGGGTGAGCAGTGGCTCCCGGCTTTCGCGTAAACGACAGCACCGGCGCTCGGGGAGGTCGCGTAGACGATGGAGCTCGACGGAGACGGCAACATCGGCGTTAACGGAGTTCGCAGCCTCCTGGTCAACGCAATCTCGCCGCCAGTTGCCGCGGCTCCAGTTCGATCCTCCGCCGCCACCTTCTCATCCACTCTTCCATTCAGACTTCCACATCCTGGATTTTTTTTTTCTAGGAAATGGACTGGAGGATCTTAAGGGGGGCAGGAACTACAAAGTGTCCCATCGAAGACTTCATAGTCCACATCCAGATTTGTAACCAAACACATGAAGTCCCCGAACTTCTGTCGAGTTCCAAAAAAACCTCAATTTCAGTCTCAAGTTCGGACGAACCAAACAGCCCCTAAACCCAAAGCCAAAATTGAGAATGAACATGCAAAGAACTAAACCAAAGCCAAGGCTTGGGAGAAAACGATGAAGTAATAAGCCTCGAGGTTAGTCCAGAGAGTTCTGTATTAGTGGGTCCAAAATATTGAAAAAAACAAAATGCTCATATGTAATAGAATCTAATGGATGAAAATATGGTAAATAAACAAACTTGTGATCTTGTTCAAAAATAAGTATTTTACTTTGACAGAAAATGATTTTGAGTTCCAAGCCACCATGTTGATAATGCCAACTAAAGAAAATATATCTCCAATCTTAGTATAAGAAGTCTGTACATGGTACTGCCGTCGCACCAGATTTTTCATGGTGAACCACTCCTCCCACAATTGTATTCAAGCAGAGTCCTTTCTCAAGTCCCTGTGCTACGAGTGCATGACCATCGTCCATCTGTATGCACAATAACATAAAAAAGAAGCGCATGTTGCGCAATGAATCTATGCAACTAACTTGAATCCAACGTTATTATGCTGAAACTTGATAGTAGTTTCACAAAGCATGTGCCTGTGACACGTGGAATGAAAGTTTGCCTAGAAGAACAAATCCCGAAACCAAACAACTCTTAAATCAGGAGAAAAGATGAAGAATTACCATAAACAAACAAAACGCTTCAAATGCAAAATCAAATTTCTTCTACTAAGGAACAACAATTTCTTGGTGACAGGGGATAATGTTGATCCTCACTTCTAACAGAATAGAATCCTAGCCCTTAAACCATAATAAACCAGTTTTCTAAAAGGCAATCGGGCGGAGGTCCGTCTAGACACCCACCTAGCCCACCCTCCGACTATGCATGTTTTGGGATTTTAGAAACTTTCCATGCAAATAGTTTTATTGAATTTTTTTTTTTTTTTTTTTTTTAACTGTCTACAGTGCCCGTCCGACTAGCGTCTAGCGCTTTTCACAATCTTGTAATAAACCCAAACTTTATACACAAACCCTAGCCTCCTCTTCCATCTTTCTTATCTATCCATCAATCACCAGAGATCCTAGATCTAAAACCCAAATCCATCCTCCACAGAAAACCCTAACTAACCCAACAAAACCCAAAAAGAACATAAAGATTTATTATTAATTTCTTCTCCTACCCCTACTATTCTTCTTCTTTTTCCGCGTCTTGTGACGAGGTTAGTCTCGACTTTGCCTTTGGTCTTCCACGGACTCAATGAGGTATAGATTTTCGTGTGGTTGTTTATAGGTAGTCGAAGATGGAAACACTTTATACCATGTAAAATATACTTTCATTCCTCTTGAGTTGTTGAACATTACTATAAGGAGTATTGTTCTAAAAATCAACTTAAGCGGTGCCTAGGTGCTAGGCTTCCGGTGCCCACCTGATGTCCGTATAGGCGTTCGTCTAGGGCCCTCCAACGTCCGACTTTATGGACAATTACTGTAATTTTAGCATAGTTTTTTAATTTTTTTCTGAACCTCCTAGAACTTGGCGACCGTCTAGACGGACTAGACGCTAGACGTCCAGTGTCCGTCCGACTAGCACCTAGCAACTTTTACAATTTTGATAAGAAGATTGCAAAACTGCATAGTATGCCCATGATGATGACTTTTAATTATGACTCAAGTATGTTAGGCCCTTGGCAAACCAAGTAACAGAATATAGGGTATAAATCTATAATTCAACACTTCACATCACCCACAATATGGGGTATAAAACTATAATTAGGAAATATTTCTAATAGAAGTTAGTTTGGCAACACCAATAGAAGTCGAAAGACAATTCTACCACATTAGTAGTTCTCCTACAATAAATTTGACTCCAAGGTTGACTGGCAAAGTCCTTTTGACTCCTTTCTAGGCGATGTATAGAAGATCCAACAAAGCTTGGTTGATTTAGTGCCAATCTCTATTGGTTCTTAAATTTAGCAATGGAGACTCACATGACATGGACGTGGACTTCAAGAAGCTGCATGAGCATGTTCTAGCAGAGTTGGAAAAATAAAACAATGAATACAAAGTTCAACAGACAAACATTAAACCATTGATTTCTCAGGAAGGAGATTGAGTGTAGAGACATGTTCTCTGGAAAGACATTTTACCGGCATGTGATACAACACGGAAACGACGATACTTGAACAAACGACTAAAAATACGAGGATTTGTACCAATGTTCAATGAGAATTCAATAGAAAAAACTTTTATGGAACACATCATAATCAAATCAAACTCATCGTATCATATTATCTTTTCTACAAAGTCCTATTTGTAAATGAAACATATCTTAAACCCTAAGAAACAAATATAAACCAACGTAGAAAAAATATCTAAAAGATAATTGCAAAATAAATACAAATTCCATCCAAATCACAAGCTTAATCAAACTAAAAAAATATCTACAAGATAATTATCAAATTAAATGTAAAAGATTAGCCAAATTATCAAAATATGTCAAAAAATAGGTTTTTGGACCGATTTAGACCCAAAAGCATCCCCGTTAGACCCTCCACTTGTAAAGAACTCGGTCCGAGTTCTTCGTATCGCCGTCTAGATAAATGCTTGCGTCATTAGTTACCATAAAGCTCGTTGATGCTTCTTCTCCCCAACTACACTTTTTCTTCAATACTTTAATTTTTCTTAGTTGAATCTCGTCCCATTGTCCAGTCAAGGCACCTCCTTTCGAAAGTATGTCATCACGTCATTACTTGACGTTGATAACTTTACACCTACATTGTTGGTACAGAAATCTCTAAACAATTTGCACCACCTTGTATGTATATCATCATTCATGGTGTCTCGTAACATCATGTTATAGGCAGACCATTTCCACCGCGTGTCTCTAAACCCTTTACTAAAGAAAACCATGTGTCGCCATCCAGACGTCAAAACCATACCTACGACAATATAGTTGGCGTTGTCCTCAACTTCAAAAATTGTCATATGTGGGTAAAGATAAGACTGGTACCGTACAAAATGTCTCATTGATCGTCGCATAGTACCTTACCTCTTCAAGAAAGAATAACATTGCCACATTCTATGCATCCACCGTCCACTTGCAAGATATGAAATTGACTATACTTGAGAACCGGTTCACCCCTACGAACACAAAATCAGAATTATATTGTGTTCTCGGTAGTCCGAACATGAAACCAGTGGACAAATACTCCCAAATACTTTCCGAGACATGTAGCGGGATGTAACGACCCGTATGTTGTGCTCTCTCGTTCTCTTGTAAAGAACTCAAGTGTAAGTTCTTCTGTAAAGTCTTCTACCTTCTCCCGAAAAATCTTGTCCTCCGCAGAATCATGCAGTAGTATGGCAAGTTCGATAGACTTGCCCCAAACATAATATTGATGCAGTGCTAGATGTCACACATGAGTGGTAGCCTTTTAGGAAGCTCCTCCAAAAGAATGTCGCAAGACTCATTGAGGACCGGTTGTACCTCTACCGAAATCGCTCCGCCCTTTGTCGACTCTTCAATCACTATGCTCCCTTTTACTACCAACATGTGCACCTCACAAGCCTCTTTGAACTTGGTATTTGTTTCCTTCATAGAGACTATCAAAGAAAGGAATGCCTTCCCCTACTCTTATTTAGTTTCAGTTTGTGTATTCGTTTTGTGGCATAAGCATGTACCTCGCTCCATCCTTTACGAACCACCGATAAGTATTGAGACGTCTATTATGATTTACCCCGACAACAAATTGGCATGGTTGCCTAAGTAACATGTGTCAAATGTCAAGCCCGCCCAACATGTCGTAACAGACTTCGCCTTTATATACGCCGATGGAAAAAGACATTCGGCAATGCTCGGTCACCCTAAGACTCGGTCCCTTACGAATCCACCTGATAGACTACAGGTCCAGGTGTGACTACAACGTCAAACCAGCGGTTGCGACCATATGTCGACTGATAATGTTCTCCTAGCTGTCGTTGTCAACCACCACTCCAAAACGCTTGCCATTGAAGATATATTAGGTTTGAAAGAGTAAGTTCCTTTGCGAGGAATATTTGAGCTCCGGAGCTTATATGATCTTCTATATCACACCAAGGGTTGTCTTCTTCCTCGGAATTGTCGAGGCTACATATGTCATCGTCGTCCACTTCTTCGTCGAACGTTTCACTATCAGCGTAACCTACATGCTTTCCCCATGGCCAATCACTCGAACGATGACCCGCTAATTGCATTTGTAACACTTTCCAAGGACATGTTTGGCATATGGGTTGTTAGGTTGGGTAGTCATCCTCTATGAAGGTTTTATGTCGTCTTCATCGTCGCTCTATCCTTTTTAGATTCTTTGCTTAGTGCTTTGTTCCTAGCCCGATCTATTGTCTCCAACTACTACTTTGATCTACCGCATAAGTGCACTTTTTTCTACAACAAGATTCAATTCGATCTTGAATCATTAACTTGAGCCCATACATGTTATTGCCCCTTGATATCGTCGCGATGATCACTTTCGGCAAAATGCAAAAACTCCGTAGTATACTTGTTCATGCTCCTTTGAACATGAGCACACCTATAGTATTGATGAAAAAAGCTACTCGTAGTCGTCTGGTAAGGAGCGCGCTTTCAAATTCTTTTGTATCTTCCCCTACGAGATGATATGTCACTTTCATTTTTCATTCCCTTCAACGCTTGTTTTGTTGTATGTCCCTACAAGTTGACGCCCCCGACTTTAATCTACACACCAACTACACCTTCTTGTCCGGTGAAATCTCCATGTGTCCGGTGAAATCTCCATGTAGTTGAATAATCGATTTACCTCCGACAACCGATCTATAAAGTTCCTGGTGCCAAGATCGCCATGGAAGATCGAGATATCAACATTCAACTTGAATTTATCTCCTCTACCATACGAACCTTCCCCACGAGCGTTCGTCGTGAACAAACCTTCGTCACTGTAAAAGTTGTTGCTCCTGTAGAAAATTCATTATAACATATTTCCACTCTTCTACAAAGTCCTATTTATAAATTAAAAAAAAAACTAACTTAAACCACGAGAAACACATCTAAACTAACTAGAAAAGTAAAAGGATGACCATATAATAAATACAAAATCCATCCAAATGAGAAGTCTAATCAAACTAGGAGAGTATCTCAAAGATAATTATGAAATTAAATATAAAAAAATTTGGCCAAGTCCTCAAAATATGCCAAAAATAGGCATGGACAAGTTTGGAGCCCATAAACATACCTAGTAGCATGTTTGAGAAACTCTAGAATCGTGAAGATGCTCATAGTGCTTAAGTGAGTTGGAAATAACGCATATAAGCAGAGAGAACGCATATGAGCAAGGTGGGAAGGTGCACAAAGGCACACAACGCCGCAGAGACCAAAAGGCTTATGCAAGAGTCTCAAGCAAGACATTTCAACACTAAAATATAACAAAAAATAGTAAGTATTGCTTGTGCTTGTAGACACTACCATTTGTGATGTTATCCAAATAGATACAAGGGAAAATATACCAATTCCTTTGGGTATACAAATTCTCCATGTTTTCAAGCCAGATCTTTTGATTTCATTTCATCATAAGACATGAGGTACCAATGGGTAAAAGAACATTTTCAATTTTCTATAAATAAAATAGGTTTGGAATCAGAAGAAAGTCCAAACCAGTGAGGTTTGGATTCAGAAGAGCCGTCCAATCTTGTTACTGGTGTTAACTGGTACCTGGGCAATGGCAACTAGTGAAACCAGTATGGATGACACCAAAAAACATGAGAGAGAAAGGTGGATGGATACCAGAGTCGGCAAACTATGACAACAAAAGGGGTTGTCAAAGCCTTGTATGTTTAGCGAGTTTAGAGGTGACTCACCACATCTGTCAACAATTGTAGACAGCGAAAAGAGGGAACTTAAAGAAAATAAAAGAGAGAGAGACTTAGCAGATCAAGAATTCAACAGAGCCGTCATAGCGATGGGCAGTCTTGTTACCGGTGTTAACTGGTACCTGGACAATGGCAACTAGTGAAACCAGTATGGATGACACCAAAATACATGAGAGAGAAAGGGAGATGGATACCAGAGTCGGCAAAATATGACAACAAAAGGGTAGTCAAAGCCTTGTATGTTTAGTGAGTTTAGAGGTGACTCACCACATCTGTCAACAATTGTTGACAGCGAAAAGAGGGAACTTAAAGAAAATAAAGGAGAGAGAGAGAGAGACTTAGCAGATCAAGAATTCAACAGGGTCGTCCTAGAGATGGGCAGAGTAGGTGTTTGCAGCTTGCCTCCTCTGGGTTGGGGTAGAGCTAGAAAAAGGGCTCAAATCAGTGAGGGTCAGAGATACAAGGAGGGTGTTTGTTTTTTTGCACTATATAGTATCGAGCAGTTTAAAGTGCTTAAAATACGGGACCCACCAATTTAAGTGTTTGTTTTCGCACTTTAAAGTACTCCTCATTATAAAATGATGCCATTTATAAATAGTAAATTCTAAGCTCAAATCTTGAGCTTATAATTTACCACATAGTTTATAAGTGCAAAAAAGTCATTGTAACCTTCAACAAGTTTAACTATTACAAAATATTACAAAACATGTCTAAACAACCATAATCCCTTCTTCTTTCCATTATTTTTTAGTTCTAGAAACACGAACTAGTTTCAAACTTTTCAAATTATCAAATATTTTCCGAAGCCCAAAATGGACATTAGATTCAAAATTTAACGGTTAAATAATTTCTGCGGCCAAAAAATCTACTTTTCAAATTATTAAATAATTTTCGATTGTATTGTTATTTGAAGGTGAACTTAAGAATGAAATAGTTTTATGTTTCTGTAAAAGTATTTGACGGTGAACTTATTTTTTTTCGTTTGTACTAGTAAATTTGTGTTTAAAACAATGTCATATTATTTGAGGGCAAAATAAAATAACATCTGAGTAGCTAAAGGAAGGAAAATTGAAAGAGATATCGTGAGTAGCAGCGAGCGAGAGCGGAACAAGGCGAGCGAAGTGAGAAAGCGGTTTCATTCAATTTGTTGTGGATTGGATGATGGAAAAAACCAGCAAGCAGTAGGCTGTATTGCCGTAGCGCGCCCAGATGACTTGTACAAAGTCAGCAACCGTTTTGGAGCACAAGCGTAGACAACAAAGTACTTACGGGGTAGGGCGCACAGTGAACTAGTTTTCTGAAAAGGTTGGAAGATCTTGCCAAAAAAGGCGATAGTCCTGTGAATTCGTTCACATGGTTCGATCTTTCCCAGTAAAACGCGACGTGTTTGAATGATGATCGCTTTTACGCGAGAAAGGAGGACCACCCTCTAAGCCTAAGTATTCCTCGATGACCGATAGCGTACAAGTACCGTGAGAGAAAGGTGAAAAGAACCCCAATCGGAGAGTGCAATAGAGAGCCTGAGACCCAATTCGAACAATCAGTTGAAGGAGCGGAGCGCGGGCGCACTCACTCGTATATTTATAATGCACTTTAAAATGATGAAAAAACAAACAATAACACTTTTAAAGTGCAATCATTATATAGTTACGATATATATATATATATATATATATATATATATATATATATATATATATATATATGTCAAATGTCTTTAAGGCTTTATTGAACCGGATTCATTAACTAGATAGAGAATGGGACGGTTTAGGCTTTATTGAACCGGATTCGTTAACTGGTTCAATAGAGAATGGACGGTTTAGGTGGCAGCCGCTAGTGTCCAAGCGGTCGCCACAGCAGCTGTCTGCCCAAGTATTTGTTGCCTAGGCATTATGTCTAGGCGGCTGCCTACAACAACAGGAAATGTACGCATATGAGTTTGAGTTGTCAGTGACTAGACAGTTTCTAGATCGATCAATGTGGCTGATCTAAAGCGCTATGTGCATAGCTCTGAAGATGAAAATTCAATAACATCGTCTGCCAACCAGGAGAAAGGTATCCCAGTGGAATCAATTGACTGGCAAGTTATGGTGATGTTTTCAAGAGAGAGATTTGGTTGTATGATCTATTCTTGTGTTGGTTAACAATGGTCAACTGATGTGACAACTATTTATTCTTCATTTTAGGATTTCATAGTTGATTAGGGATATTGATTGTAATTTGTGTTCCTAATTTTCATTATTAGTCCTGAAGATTTTTGTCAACTATTTTTTTTTTCTTTTATTTTTGGTTGAGGCAAGGACACGTATCCAGGACCTCCCAAATAATCCACACCAGCCCTAATCGTTGGACGGGGGCACCCAAAAATGATATAGATATATCATTTTTCTTCTGACAATTATGTTCGGCTTGCCATACAAAAGATGTTTTTGTATTATAATACTTCATGAAATGAATGTTTTAACTTTTAACCATTTATTAGAATGTTGTGATCAGGGCTCGTAGTAGTGATATCGAATCGGTATCGGACCATTTCTACGAGTATTGGTATCGGCAGTTTTGGATGAAAGTATCGGTTTTTTGGTATCAAAAAACAAATAATAATTAATCAATTATTAATATTTTAGAAAAAAAATATTCCATACATTTAGGCATAATTTTAAGCATTTTTAATGTTTTTTGTTAATAGTTTTGAAATTGGATGAAATAATAATCGCCCATGTCAATTGGTTTACCTACAATAGATAAGTTTTACTCTTTTATATACTTTTACAACATTATTATGGTTTTACACCCTTACCGGTATAGTCTTTTTCGTTAAATTTTTTGAGTTGACTGAAAAATTGACCTCAAATATTAGTACCAGTCAGTATTGGGTATCGGTCGGTATCGAATCGGAACATGCCAAATTGTATCGATATCCGTTGTATCGGATCGCCGATACTGCAAACTATGGCTGTGATAAGCTAAGGGATAAGTTAGCATCATTATTCTCAACTATTTATTGAGTACTAATTCAGATTCATGTCAAAATTTAATATAACACTAGACTTGATGAGCGTAAAGTAAATGGAAAAATTGGTATATAAGAGTGTAGATAAAACCGGATAGTATGATATGTATTAACATGGACAAGTTTCCATACCTACTAGTACGCTTGCTGGACTCGTGATCGGTTTTGCCCATTGACTTTATAGGATTTACATCAGCTTGACAGTTCTTTCTTCTTCCACCACTGAGAGTCTTCTAGTTCAAGGACAGTTAGCTCAGTCAACCTCTCATCGGCTCCTGTTGTACATTCCCCACTCCTCAACAGTATTTCCATACGGTTGCAAGTTGAAACCAGGTAGGTCTACTGGAGAGCATCTGAACCAGAGACACAATGTGTGATATCTTACCAATAATCCTGGCAGGAACAAACCCCACCCTCGAACTGGTGGTACCTCGCTCGATCCCGAACTATAACAATCCTATTATATGCCTTGGATATAAGCTTAGCCACTGTATGACAATCCCCACAAATCCGTAGGTTCTTAATCACATGTATTGGTGTACCCACCGGCGTACTGATCAGCCCAAAAGCAATGGCCAGCTTCTCACTATGATGGTACAGTGCATTCTCTTTATCCTCCTCACCTATATCATGCAAGACATTACTGATTTCCGGGATGTACCCCAGCCCTTTGATCCTCGCCCCGACCTCGTCCAACGCTCGATATATCTCTACCGATCTGTCATGCTCCTTACCGCCGTTCAAAAACTTGTGGATGACTCCATCAATCTCCGTATAACTAAACCCGGGAACTTTCCTAACATCATTCTTAACCATGGCGTCTCTAACCCTGTCCACGTCGTTCCAACGTCCCTTTGCGGCATACACATTGGACAAGAGGACATAGTCGCCGCAGCCATTCGATCCCATCTCGTAGATTTTACTCGACACCTGTTCCGCCAAATGGACATCGCCGTAGGTCTTGCACGCGCCCAAAAGGGTCTGCCACAGGACGACATCAGGCTTCACGTCCGGCGGCATGGAGGTGACCACACCGTAGGCTTCCTTCAAGCGCCCGGCTCGACCGAGAAGGTCGACGATGCAACCATAGTGCTTCACCGTCGGATGCACCTTCATAGACTTAAAAATGAGCCACCCCTCATCCACCAAACCGGCATGGGTGCAGCCACATAAAACTGCAAGATACGACACAGCATCCGGCTCGACGCTCCCGCCTTCCAACATCTCCTTGAACAACCGCAGCGCACGGACCCCTCTCCCGTGCAGGGCGAGCCCCATTATAACTGCATTCCACGAAACGAGCGACTTCGCCTTCATAGACTTGAAAACGGCCTCCGCCCGGTCCACCGCCCCGCATTTAGAGTACATGTCGATGACCGCATTCATAACCCTCACATCCGTATCGAGCCCGGAAGCCCTCGTGTAATCCAAAACGCCCTCCCCGTCCCGTAAAGCTCCAAGCTGCGCGCAGGCGGAGAGCGCAGCGACGACGGTAATCTGGTTGGGCATCTCTCCCGTATCGAGCCCTGTTTTCAAGCGGTTGAAAAAGGAGAGCGCGTCGTGCGGGCGGCTCCCCTGGGCGAAGCCGACGATGAGGGCGTTCCAGGTGGCGATGTCTCTCCTGGACATTTCGTCGAACACGTTCTCGGCGAGGTCGAGCTTGGCGCATTTTGAGTAGGCGTCGATGAGGGTGGTGAGGAGAATGACGTCGGGAGCGAAGCCGAGACGGACGATGTGGGAATGGAGCTGCGAGGACTCCGGGAGGGCGGAGAGGGAGGCGGAGGCCTGGAGGGTGAAGGAGAGGGAGAGGGCGTCGGGGCGACAGGAGGAGGAGGGGTCGGAGAGCATTCGGGAGTAGAGGGAGAGGGCTCGTGCGGGGTCCGGGGACCGGGCGAGGCCGCGGAGGAGCGCGTTGTAGTCGTTGGTGACGCGGAGGTGGGTCTGGTGGAACATGGCGGTGGAGTGGAGGAGGGAGGAAGGGGATGGGGAGAGGGACGAGAGCTCGATGAGTTTGGTGCGGAGGGAGGAGAGGGACTGGAAGAGGCCCGCGGTGAGGAGGTGGGAGTGGAGCTGTTTGATGAGGGGGAAGGTGGTGCATTTGGGTACAAGGGACTCTAGGCGGGATATGTAGTGGCTTGTCATTATTTTATTTGAAGCAAAGAACACTCGCGCTCTCTCTCTCTCTCTCTCTCTCTCTCTCTCCGTGTAAATATATATGTAGTTTTAAACTCGTACAACGTTTAGTTAGCTTGCAGCTAATAGTTTTTGGCTAAATTTAAATTATAATTTGAAACTTTCAAACTATTTGAGTTTTTCAACTTGATATCTTAAATTTTGATTTACATTAACTTAATATACTACCACATTCTTGTCTTATCAGTACTAATCGAAGAAAAAAAAATACAAAAATACCCCCATTCTCTCTTCTCCCTCTCTCTCCGGCAGCCCTCTTCTCTCCGGCACTGACAGCCGAAAGGAGGGTGTGCAACCGCAGCAGCAACAACAACTTCAGCGAGCAGCAACAACGATAACAACCGGAGGGGAGGCGCACAAGTCACGGGTAGGGGGATGCACGGTTGGAGAGAGGGAGGCACGTGAATCGAGCAGAGAGGGGACATGGGGTTGGGTTGGGTTGGCTGTAAAGAGGGAAGGAGGATATTTTAGTCACTTAAAAAAAATGATAAATCCTGACTGAGTGAGGGTATCGAAGAAAATTTTCAATAGTTGATGGTATTAAGTTTATATCTAATCTAAGTTTAGGATATCCAATAGTTGGGATTATCAAGTTGCAATATAGCCATAGTTAGCTTTTTCTTCATTTGTTTAAATTTGTTGAGAAAAAGTCTCAAACTCTCTCCTATGTGGAACTACAAATAACAAACACAAAGCAGATATTAAAAATAATATGAGACAAGAGAAACCAAAAATTTTACGTGAAAAAACTCTTCAAAGCGAAGAGTAAAAACCACGGGAACTCGTCCAGGAAAAATCCACTATCAATTTTTGGATTTACACTTTCTACCAAGGTAGAAGATTCACCACACTTCAAGAACAATTTTTTCTTCTCTCTTGGATACACACAACTCTCTCTCTCTCTCTCTCTCTATATATATATATATATATATATATATATATATATATATATTTTTTTTTTATTTTTTTTTTCTCACGATATTTTATTTATATCTCTTGAGAGTCATCCGTCATATATGTGTTGGATACAAGTTGGATGAGAGGTTATAGGAATTTAATCATAAAGATACACCTAGATTTGAAATAATCAAATATATTTAAAACTCCAACCACCTTTCCAAATTAAACTCCACGTTTAAATCATGTATCTATCATTTAATGCATGAATTTATATTCTCCTCATTTAATGCATGGATTTAAACTCTCCTCCTTAAGATAGGAATGTCCAACAATTTCTCTATCATTTAAAGTATGAATTTAAACTCTCCTCCTTAGGAACACACAACGATCTTCCCCTTCCGATCATAAGGAGGGATTCACCATATCCAAATCTACATAGCTGCAACATGCTTCATGCTTTCCTCTAGGCAATATCTTTGTCATCATATCTGAACCATTCTCTTCAGTATCAATCTTTTCAAGTTATAATTTTTTCTCTTCAAGTACATTCTAGATCAAATGATATACCACATCTATGTGTTTTGATTTGGAATAAAAACTTGAATTTTTACTAAGATGAATAGCACTTTGACTATCACAATAAATGACGAACTTGTCATGCTTGACACTGAGTTCTCCAAAGAATCTCTTCATCCACAATATTTTTTTCCCGCACTCTGCTGCAATATATTCTGCCTAAGTGGTGGATAGAGCCACGTATTTTTACAACTTTGACTTCCATGACACTGCTCCCCCTGTAAATGTAAATAGATAGTCCGATGTAGACTTCTTAGAATCAATATCACCTGTCATATATGTGTCTGTGTAGCCAACTAACACATGTTCATCATCTCCAAAACATATGTATGACCTGGAAGTACGTCTGAGGTATTTGAGTATCCATTTCACTACATCCTAATGTTCTTTGCCAGAATTTACAAGAAACCTGCTAACAACATCAACTACAAACACAATATTTGGCCTTGTACAAACCATTGCGTACATCAGACTCCCTACTGCTGAGGCTGTAAACCCCCTGATTTTTCAAGATTTTTAAAAGTTAAATTTCACAATTTTCTAAAATTTTCTGTAATTTTTAACTAATTAAAAATTAAGGTATTTGGAATTAAATAATTTTAAATAATGTTAATAAATATTATGAAAATAATATTTTTAGGTGTAAAATAAAAATTTAGACATAGGATAATTTTTCTGAAATTTATTGGACCCCGAAAACATTTTTAAAGACCTAAAAACTAATTAATTATTAAACCAAATTAAACCCTAGAATAAACCCGGTTTATTTCAAATTGAACCGATCCGAACCGGACCGGACCCGATCTAGCTGAACCGGGCCCAACCCTAGCGGGTCGGATCCGGGCCCGTTAGCCGACCCGACCAGCTTCGACCCGACCCGACCCATCAGAAACCCTAACCCGACCCCGACGAATCCCTTCGTCTCCCCGGCGGTCGTTTCCGCCGCCAGCCACCGCTTTGCGTCCCCGCGCTGGTCCACCTTCCCGCTCCCGCAATCGCCGGCACCCCCGCTCCCCGGTGCCGCTCCGCCTACCCCGTACCGTCGGCCCTTCTCCTCCCTGCTCCTCCTATATAAGCCCACCGTCCTCCGCCTCTCTCTCCCCACAGCTACCGTCGTCCCCGGCCACCCTCTCCGCCCGAGACCCCCTTCTCCGCCTTCATCGCCCTCCGCCTGACCCATCCCCCGCAACCACCAACCAACGGCCTCCTCCATCTCCCCCATCACCGCAGCCTCAGCCCCGAGCCCGGCCGCCCAGCTCCTCCGTCTCCCCCTCCGCCTCGACCTCGCCAGCAGCAGTAGCAGCAGCAACAGTGGCCCGCCAGCGCAGCCCCGGCCATCTCCGCCAGAGCTCCGGCGGCCTCCGCCTGAGCCGCCTTCGCCCGAGCAGCCTCCTCCTCCGACAAATCCCCGGCGCCCCCAGCCGCAGCACAGTGTCGAAACTCTAAACCCTAGTTGTGTCGTATCACCTCGCGGACACGAGAAATCCCAGTTTCTGCGAACCCTGTTAAGGTAGCCTTTTCTCTCTCCTTGTTGCCCCGTTTCCCGTTTTGTCTGTTGTGACGCGAACCCTGCGTGACCCTCTCGATACCCGTGCAACCCGCTCGGTGTGTCGCGTCCTGTGGCGATCGTGAACTGCGATCAAAAAACAGGAAAATTAACACCCTATTTTTTCTCGGAACTGAGTGCGCCCTGTCACGACCCGCACCCGATATAGGGGTACGAGAGCGTGGGTACATCCAACCTACGCTGCAGCATCGGCGATAGAACGCTGTCTAGGTCATGTAACTATCTAATCAATCTCATATGAATATCCAACTCCATAAGGAGACGTGGATATCATAAAATAATGTTGGAAATACTCAATCACATAAACTAAAGCACGATGAGATATCAAGGCAAGCAAAGAAATACAAGACAAGTCTAACGACAAAATAGTCATACCTGCAATCAGTAACATCCAATCCCCAAGTGTGTCAGAAACAAGTCCACTAAGGTCACAGTCTGGAAAATATTTTCCAGTCAGGAAGGAGCAAAGTACATTTCTAAATAGCAGTTCTATATCAATGATATAAACTATGTAGCAGTATATAGATGGAAATATACAAGATGCATGTATATGTACGAGAAATGTACAATAAAGGATATACTGGAAATACTATAAGTAAATGCAGGAAAGGAAACAATATGTCAATGAGCAAGAATTTTATGACTAAGTGTTTGAGTACTAGCTTTAACATGTGATCGGCTTGGGAACTTGATCAGGCTGGTTACATGTGATTAGCTATGATTCATGTAAGTTCAGGCTAACCGTTGGTTAGCTATGATGCATGTAGAGGTCAGGCTAATCACACGTAACAGCTATGAAGCATGTAAATGGTCAGGCCACACCCGACGTAAGATGTGGGGTGAGCTATGATGCATATAAAGTTGGGTATGATCACATATCTATACTAAAATACTTTCCACCCCCGACTGGTATAGTAGATCCAACCATGGTACGCTATGGCACGGGATTTCCTAGGGAGGTAGCAAATCTCCCCGGAAATCAGTGTCTGTACATGTACAAGATAACGATAAAACAAGACTTGTACAAGCTACACCATGAACAAGGAATAACATCTCATGACGAGATCCGTATATACCAATCCGTATAACCATCGTGGCAAGAGCATGGATATTTACACTAGATACAATGAACATAGGGGATATCATAAACAAGAAGCTAATCAGAGAATGTACTCGCCTTGGGTCCTTAGCTGGTAAAACCAATGTCCTGTCCCAGAGTATCGTCTGGAGGATCCAACAGTCCTATAAACATATAATAAAATATAATATTGTATCAGATGCTACACTAACACACAATAGAAATACACTGGCCTTAGGGCTATGCCAGGCATGGAACTTAGTCAACTAGGGTCATCTAGTTGGGATACATATATAATTATACATTTATTCTCAGAATATATATATATCAATTAAATACGTATATTATATATATAAGTGTATATCAGTAATTCGTACAAAAATGTATAAGTATATATACACTAATAGAAGTATATAAATATATATATTTATATGTTATAAATATACATAACCAATTTATTCATAACAACTATATTTAAGAATATACATATACTGAATATATATATGTATACATACCTATGTACTAGTGAAATATACATTTGTTATATTTATACATATATATATATATATATATATATATATATATATATGTGTGTGTGTGTGTGTGTGTGTGTGTGTGTGTTTATACATATACCAAAAATACATATTTTTATTAAACATATACCCATACAAAATATATATATATACATTTATATATATTTATACCAAAATAATAATTATACTATATACATGTATATCAATATACACATACACATATTATTAATTATAATATCAGTACTCAATACATACCTAATACATATAGTTGAACGATATATATATACATCATATGTATGCCACAAATATATATAATTATATATATATTAGTTTGAGAAAAAATCTTATATATACATATGTGTACCAATAAAAATATATATGCTATATACTCGTATACATGTATATTTATATATGTCAAAACATACGTATTAACGTATATTATGCTATATATAAATATATACCAATACACACATTTATTTCTTTTTACCAAATATATACCGATACTAATTATATTAAATTATACTATGTATACATATACATACTACTAGATATTAAGAATATACTAATGCATATACGAAATAAATATACATATATGTACATATACCAATTATATCTCTAATACATATTCAATACATACATTTAAAATATACGTACGTACACGAGGGAAAAGGACCGTACCTGTGCGCGTCTATGACGACGACGAAGATGACGACGACGACGAGGATGAAGACGAGGATGTCGACGAAGGGCTGGTAGTCCCGGTGGTGGTCTGTCAGCAGGAGGAGGAGGTCGGGGTGAGTCGTGCTGCCAGAGGGGGAGGCTGAACCTGCTGTGTCGAGGCTGGTGGAGAAAGAGCACGGCGTGGAGGAAGAGGCCGGACGGGGAGCTCCGAAGTGGGGGTGGTGGTGTTAGCTCCTTCGGTTAGGGTGGCCGGCGTTGGGAAGAACAGTGGAGGAAAGGGAGAAGCCGCGGGCTTCAAGCGGAGCGGGGTGGCGGTACTGCTCCGGGTCGGGTGAGCAGTGGTGAACAGTTCGGTTCAGGCATGGGGGAGGCCGGAGAGTCGCGGGTTCGAGGGAGATGGAGCTGTGCCGGAGTACAGGAAAGATGATGGACGAGATCACTGTGGACGGGGCTCGGGACTCGGCAGGGCCGGAGTTGCAGCGAGGGGGAGATCACGGTGGTTGTGCGGGGAAATGCAGGGAGTCGTGTGGTAGTGTCGGAGCAGGGAGTCGTGGCTGTGGGAGGTCGGAGGGATACAGGGGAAAATGGAGGGAAGTGGCCGGGCCGTGCCGGAGTACAGCTCGGGGTCGGGGTTGGCCGGGTGGAGGAATGCAGCAGGAGGCTGATGTCGACGATGGTGGCTGAGGGGAGGAGCTCGGCTGAGGTGAGCCGCGGGGCAGGGACGAGCCGGTGCAGCACAGTCAGAGAAGAAGAGTAGCGGTAGTTCGCCGGAGGCAGGTCGGCTACCGGAGCTGGCCGGAGTGCTCATGAACAGTGGAGGAAAGGTTAGGGTGTTGGTGATGGTGTAGGTATTTGTGTGAAGAATTTATATAGAGAGGGTGGGTTTCCATGTGGGAGGAGGTGATGTGACCCCCTAGGAATTAGGGCCGGCCAACCTAGGGATGGGGTTGCCTTGGGAAGAGGGTTGAGGTATATGTAAGGGGTTGAGTGGTGGGGATGGCTCCATTTAAAATGGAAGGCCTAGATTCGACATGAATAAAAATACAACAAAAAGGAGGAGGGAGAGATTAGGTTGAATAGTCAAGATAGGGGGGTTGGTTTCCTTCATTTGGGTTAAACCAATAGGATGGTGACACATCATTGTAATTTTGCAATTAAGTCCCCAATAAATGGAAAATTACACAGAAATGGGTTTCTGAATTTAATTAATTAAAATTAGATACACTTGGCGTTCTAAAATTAATTAGGAATACATGGGACCAAAATTAAGTCGGGTCATCAATATCATTAATGAAGAAGACTCAGAACAGAATATTACCCTAATTTGGGTCGCACGAAAATAGGTCAAGATTGCCTCCAATTTCGATTGGAACGCACAATGATACAAAATTAGAATTTATTTAGAATTTAAATAAACGTCCGTGACGATTTTTTTGCGGCTAAAATGAAGTACAAGAGAGCATAATTATGAGTTGCAAAAAGAAATATATCAGAATAGAAGGCGGGCATGTCTAGGGCAAGGTTGTGAAATTGTTGGAAGACAAAAGCCAGGGTAGCGCCCCAAATATCGAAGCAAGGGCAAAGCGCAATAATTAAATAAATTACGGTAGTTAATTACAACCTCCAATAAATTAATTCTAAATAAAATAATTAACCACATAATCCCATAATTCGGACAGGTGTTCATCTACTGGGCTTCTAGGTCAAGTCTACCAGCTCAAACATAAATGAACACTATATATAATAATAATAATAATATTTAATTTTACATCTCACGAACTTATTTAATTTAAATATAACTATAATAAAATCATTTAATATAAATATTAATAATCTATAAAAGGTCGAAAATACTCCTATTTTCAGAATATGGTAGTGACACGCCCTGCCAAATGGGACGACTTGGTCGTGTGCGTACTTCACCGTGCGCGCTGTTAATAAGGACGTGTGGGATTTCGCGGAAGTTGATTTGGATGTGCGTGCACATCGGAATCAACGCGTATCCGTCGACAACGTCCCGTATTAGTCCTATTCTGGAACTCGTTGTAACTTCGTGTACACACGTCGGATCGAAACAAAACTTGTGCCATCGGACTTGTAGCAATACGCTGGTCCTGTGACCCAAGTTTGGTTCGATTCTGAGAACGTTGACAAAATCAAGTATCGTGGGCCCTACGGCTCCACTTGACGGGCGATTTTATGATCGGCTCATCAGAATTCAGTTCTGGAGATTCCGTTGGGTTTGTATCATCGTTCTGGACTTGTTGACACTAAATTTGACGAATTTGGAGAACATTGTCCCTGACACATTTTTCGGTATGAAGTGGGCTACATGTAGATCTCGCTTTGACCAAGAACTGTCATTTTTGCCCTTGTGTCCAAATTGGACTCAAGGACAGGAATTTCTAGCTAATTGATATTTTCTGAATCTGATGGTGATATTTATTTCAGCAATCGGAGGAGTACGTGCAAATCTGTCACGACCCGCACCCGGAAATTCGGGCACGAGTGCGTGGGTACGTCCAGCCTACGCCGCAGTGTCGGCGGTAGTACGCTGTCTAGGGCATGATCACAGGTGATAAATCTAGCTCATTCACAATAATTAAATAGGCAAGAAAAAATAGCAGGAAAAGAATGCTAAGATTTTATAACCAGAATATGATAATCAGATCCAGAGTTTATTACAGAATCATAGATTATATCGGGGACAAACCCGATTACTAAGATGAAAGGAAATAAACAACTAATGCTAACTACTCTGCAGGAGTAGTCTCCTGGGTGGGAACCGGCTCTGCAACTGTATCACCTGCTGTCTCATAGGGGCCATAATAAGTAGGGGCAAGATCCTCATCATCGCCTAAATCAACAGATCCAGTCAGGAAAGGAGCAAAGTACACAGTGCACAACAAGATTAAAACTAAATATTCGTGACAGGTAGAAAATAACTGACTAAGCATTATGTTGAGAAATGCGTAAGTAAGTAGTGAAATTAACTGAGAAATAATGTTATAAAACAAGACTAGAAATAAAATATGATTGATTGCTATAAACCAGAAATCCGAGTAAAACAGGAATAAAATGTGACAAGAAATATAACTGTAACAAGACAGGAACTTATGTGCGTGAACTTGTATATTTAGAATACCTAGTTGGCATGTAGGGGTTTATAAGGCTATAGGGCCGTCATAGACGACTAGTACACAATGACTACGGGAATAATCAAGTATAAGGCTGATGGTACAATCGCGTACCAACAGCGGGCACACAGTGATTACAGGGGGAAAGGGTAAACTACATGCCTCCTAGTATTCTCCCGCCCGACACGAAAAGCAAGACACGAAATATATTATTCAAGACATGAAATCCAGTGCTCTAACTCTACATATAATCATCAATGGTACAAATAAAGCAGAGAATTTATTTATCACAATATAAAGGTTAAACTTGAAGTGCAGGTACTTGCCTGTTGTTTGGATCTGATTAATTTGGTTCTTGGGAAAATTTCCAGAGATGAGTCCAAAAGCTGAAATAGACATTACCATCACGCTCAGAAGATGTCAAATAGCTAGAAACGCCTGTCCTTGGGTCCAATTTGGAGACAAGGGCAAAAACGGCAGTTTCGGGTCAAAACGGGGTCCGCCGGTGGGCCCGCTTTGCACCGAAAAACGTGTCCGGGTCAATGGTCTCTAAATTCACCAAACTTAGTGTCAACAGGTCAGGAACGCTGATGCGAACCCAACGGAACTTCCAGATTTGGATTTCGATGAGCCGATCACGAAATCGCCCGTCGAGCGGGGCCTATGGGGCCCACGACACGCGATTTCGTCAACGTTCTCAGAATCGAACCAAACTTGACCCACAGGACCAGCGTATCGCTACGAGTCCGATGGCGCAAGTTTCGTTTCGATCCGACGTGTGTGCACGAAGTTAGAGTGAATTGCAGAAAAGGCGGATACGGGGCGATGTCCGCGGATACGCGTTGATTTCGGTGTGCACGCACACCCGAATCAGCTTTCACAAAATCTCACACATCCGTATCGACGACGCGCACGTATCTGTGAAGACCGCACGCGACCAAGTCGTCCCGTTTGGCGGGGCGCACTCAGTTCCGGGGTGAAACAGGGTCTGGTTTTTCCTGTTTTTGGATCGCGGTGTGCGATCACCACAGGACGCGATGCCCCGAACAGTTTGTCCGGACACCGAGAGGGTCATACAGGCTTCACAACACAATTTACGGAATTGAAAACGGAGCTACGAGGCAAAAGTTACACGTACCTGAAGGGGACCCGAAAATCAGGGTCGAGACGTGTCCGTGTCGTGTCCGACTCGTGTCGGACACAGGGAAGCTAGGTTTAGGGTTTTCGTCGAAAAATGGCCGTGGACGACGGAGGGAGGCTGTTGGGCGGCCGGCGAGGGTGGGGGACGGCTCGCCGAGGGGCGGCGCGGCGTCCACGGGCGGAGCGGCGGCTCAGGGCGGCCGGCAGCTGCGGTGGGGAGCTGCTTGCTGCTGCTGGTCTTCGTCGGGGAGGGGCGTTGGCGGCGCTGGCCGGGGGCTGCGGGCTCAGGCGGGCGGCGCGGTGCGGTGCGGTGCGGTGGCTGGGCGAGCGGAGGCGAGCAGCGGCGGAGCGGGGCGAGGTGGTGGTGGCTAGGGCGGCGGAGGGTCAGGGGTTATATATAGGGAGAGGAGGAGACGTTAGGCGGAGGAGGCGGAGGAGGAAGCGGGGCGCTGGCCGGGTGGAGCGGAGCGGGGCGTGGCTGGGTGGCGCAGGCGCAGGCGGCGGAAGCGGCGGAGGAGGCGGGCGCCGGAGCGGGTTGCACGGGGGTGTGGAGGTGACGGGTTAGCGGGTGGACGGGTCGGGTGCGGCAGACCCGACCCGACCCGGTAAGGGAAACGGGTTGGGCTGCTGGGCTGGGCCGGATCAGGCCCACTGGGCCAGAGAGAAAAATAAAAATAAAAATATTAATAATAATAATAATAAATAAATAAATAAATAAATAAATAAATAATTAATAATTAAATAAATAAATAAATAGTTTTTAGGCGTTTTAAAATAGGTCCGGGGTCCAATAAATTCCAGAAAAATTGCCCTAAGTCCAGTTTTCCATTTTACACCCAAAAATATTATTTTCATAATATTTTATGTTATTTATTATCAATTAAAAATTTTGTAATAATTCAAAACCCTGATTTTAATTACAGAAAATTCCCAGAAAATTCCAGAAAATTGTGAAAAATCCCAATTTTAATATTTTTTGAAAAATCAGGGGCTTACAATCTACCCAACTTATAAAAATTTTGTCCTCGAAATTTAAATTATGGCAGGGTTCTCTCTGTCCAAACTCACTTGGTCACAGTATAACGGATTTCTCTTAGGTGAACATTGCGGTCGCTACCCAACTTAGAATTTTACCCATATCCTTTAAGGCTGTACAACTAGTAAAGCTAGGTCCCAACTTAATAAATCATGGTATTGAATCTTTAAGTCTGCAACACAAAACACATCACCTAGGGTATTGCCTTAGTCATAAAGGGTTATCATCAATTTGACCGGTCTGAGGGGTATGTCTAGCACTACAATTTAACTTATATCAAACACAGGATTTTGTCTTTCCGAAGTAAGGGAAGACGAGGATCAATAATAAAGAGTTTAAGGGCGAGGTGGTAGAACAGAGGTATAGGGATCAAGGCGTTTAAAGAATTCAAATCGGGATTGTCAGGCGGTTATGGATTGAGATTCTATTCTGGTAATCATTTATTCGCATGCTCGTATTAGTACGGTTATGTAACTGATACGATATGCTCGGACATGTTTAGGGGCAAGTATACTAGTCACTATATCTCTCAATCCACGTAAAGTAGTCGTGCGAAGTGCGAATCAAAATACACTAAGGTTGATCAGACCGTAGTACACTGATTCTGAATAGACACTTGCATTAGTGGGGTTGATCAGGCCTCAATAATACATGCGTCATGAACAAGCTCGATAAAGGGTAAGCTTGCAAAACTAAGCTATAAAATAGCAGCATATGTCAAGTTCAGCAAAATTTAAGTGCGCTAGATGATGATGAAAAGGAGGTGCAAATTATTGAAGTTCACAAAACACATATAAGCACAATAGCAAAAGCCTCTAAAAACTCTACAGTTATCAAAATTAAAAAGCATACTAGGTTATTTAGCAAGTTCAAAAATTACTAGGTTGGGACTGAGGTCACGAACCAATAGGCACGAAAATAATACTAGAAAAAGGTATCTACGAATCACTTACGCGCATTGGCTGCTCCCATGGTCTGCGCGTTCTCCACGGTCATCACGTAAGCTTGTCCGCGTCCTGGAGCAGCGGCACAGTCCCTCACTCGATGTGCTGTTGATCCACAATACAGACAGGCACCTAGTCTCTTCCTACAAACTTGCCAGGTGTGACCTTGTTTTTTACAAAAGCCACAAGTGGGAACTCGTTGATTCTGTCCTTGAGCTTGGTGTTGGGGTGCTGTAGCTTGAGGGAGAGGACGCTGGGTTTGCTGCGGGGACCTCTGCTGTTGTTGTTGTTGAAAAGGGCGTTTGTTGGGTCCCGTATTTCCGGCATCTCTCTCTCGCTTTAGTTTATGCCCCATGTCTCTCTCAACGCCTTGTGCCACGTTCAAGATTTCCTCATAGGTGCGAGCTCGGCTGGTGGTGACAGCAAGGCGAATATCCGGAGACAGCCCCTTCTTGAATCTACGGGCTCTGTCCTCCGGGGTACGAACCATGTACTCCGTAAAGTGGCTTAACCTGCTAAATTCAGCAGTATACTCATCAACAGTCAGGTTACCTTGTTCCAGTCTCTCGAATTGGCTTTCGAGAGCTTCCTGAGCCACTTCGGGGTAAAATTTCTCCTTGAATAGCCTCTTGAAGTCCTTCCAGGTGAGGTCAGGGGCAGATAGTTGGGGTTCATCTCTGAACCAGGTCCGAGCTATGTCGAACAGTTGCAGGCTTGCGGACTCCACTTTGAGATCATCAGGGACCCGAGCAGTCTTCAGGAGTCGCTCTACGTTCTCTATCCATTCATCGGCGTAGAGAATGCCCTCAGTTCCATAGAATTTCAGGGGTTTAAGGTTCTTGAAGTCTTTGGCACTCCTTGGCCTCTTGTGTGGCGACTCCTGGGACCTAATAGCTTCTGAGAGGCTGGTCCGCAGAAGTGCAGTCTGTTCCTTCTGGGATTCCACTAGTCCCTGGAACACTCCGAGTAGCTGTGCCCCATCTAGAGTAACTGCCAGAACAGATGGAGGCGGCGGGAGTGCAAGAGTTTCGGGCACATTCTGCTCAGCTGGTTCTGATGTGCCTCCTACTGTGTTTCTCGTCTGAACCATTCTGAAAGATTAAGGGATAGGAAGATCAGAATAGAATACTTGGAAATCAAAGGCGATAGGAAAATTGAGCAGCAAAGATATCAAGAATTTGAAATAAGGACCCTATACTGTGAATGAGCTTTTCCTAGAATCCTCAATCTTATTCCATACCCTGTCCTAGGGTATTACCCTATTTTAGGATAGGACCTGCATGGGCCACCACTAAAACGTGTCACGACCCGCACCCGGAAATTTGGGCACGAGTGCGTGGGTACGTCCAGCCTACGCCGCAGTGTCGGCGGTAGTACGCTGTCTAGGGCATGATCACAGGTGATAAATCTAGCTCATTCACAATAATTAAATAGGCAAGGAAAAATAGCAGGAAAAGAATGCTAAGATTTTATAACCAAAATATGATAATCAGATCCAGAGTTTATTACAGAACCATAGATTATATCGGGGACAAACCCGATTACTAAGATGAAAGGAAATAAACAACTAATGCTAACTACTCTGCAGGAGTAGTCTCCTGGGTGGGAACCGGCTCTGCAACTGTATCACCTGCTGTCTCATAGGGGCCATAATAAGTAGGGGCAAGATCCTCATCATCGCCTAAATCAACAGATCCAGTCAGGAAAGGAGCAAAGTACACAGTGCACAACAAGATTAAAACTAAATATTCGTGACAGGTAGAAAATAACTGACTAAGCATTATGTTGAGAAATGCGTAAGTAAGTAGTGAAATTAACTGAGAAATAATGTTATAAAACAAGACTAGAAATAAAATATGATTGATTGCTATAAACCAGAAATCCGAGTAAAACAGGAATAAAATGTGACAAGAAATATAACTGTAACAAGACAGGAACTTATGTGCGTGAACTTGTATATTTAGAATACCTAGTTGGCATGTAGGGGTTTATAAGACTATAGGGCCGTCATAGACGACTAGTACACAATGACTACGGGAATAATCAAGTATAAGGTTGATGGTACAATCGCGTACCAACAGCTGGCACACAGTGATTACAGGGGGAAAGGGTAAACTACATGCCTCCTAGTATTCTCCCGCCCGACACGAAAAGCAAGACACGAAATACATTATTCAAGACATGAAATCCAGTGCTCTAACTCTACATATAATCATCAATGGTACAAATAAAGCAGAGAATTTATTTATCACAATATAAAGGTTAAACTTGAAGTGCAGGTACTTGCCTGTTGTTTGGATCTGATTAATTTGGTTCTTGGGGAAATTTCCAGAGATGAGTCCAAAAGCTGAAATAGACATTACCATCACGCTCAGAAGATGTCAAATAGCTAGAAAAACCTGTCCTTGGGTCCAATTTGGAGACAAGGGCAAAAACGGCAGTTTCGGGTCAAAACGGGGTCCGCCGGTGGGCCCGCTTTGCACCGAAAAATGTGTCCGGGTCAACGGTCTCCAAATTCACCAAACTTAGTGTCAATAGGTCAGGAACACTGATGCGAACCCAACGGAACTTCCAGATTTGGATTCCGATGAGCCGATCACGAAATCGCCCGTCGAGCGGGGCCTGTGGGGCCCACGACACGCGATTTCGTCAACGTTCTCAGAATCGAACCAAACTTGACCCACAGGACCAGCGTATCACTACGAGTCCGATGGCGTAAGTTTTGTCTCGATCCGACGTGTGTGCACGAAGTTAGGGTGAATTGTAGAAAAGGCGGATACGGGGCGATGTCCGCGGATACGCGTTGATTCCGGTGTGCACGCACACCCGAATCAGCTTCCACGAAATCTCACACATCCGTATCGACGACGCGCACGTATCTGTGAAGATCGCACGCGACCAAGTCGTCCCGTTTGGCGGGGCGCACTCAGTTCCGGGGTGAAACAGGGTCTGGTTTTTCCTGTTTTTGGATCGCGGTGTGCGATCACCACAGGATGCGATGCCCCGAACAGTTTGTCCGGACACCGAGAGGGTCATACAGGCTTCACAACGCAATTTGCAGAATTGAAAACGGAGCTACGAGGCAAAAGTTACACGTACCTGAAGGGGACCCGAAAATCAGGGTCGAGACGTGTCCGTGTCGTGTCCGACTCGTGTCGGACACAGGGAAGCTAGGTTTAGGGTTTTCGTCGGAAAATGGCCGTGGACGGCGGAGGGAGGCTGTTGGGCGGCCGACGAGGGCGGGGGACGGCTCGCCGAGGGGCGGCGCGGCGTCCACGGGCGGAGTGGCGGCTCGGGGCGGCCGGCAGCGGCGGTGGGGAGCTGCTTGCTGCTGCTGGTCTTCGTCGGGGAGGGGCGTCGGCGGCGCTGGCCGGGGGCTGCGGGCTCAGGCGGGCGGCACGGTGCGGTGCGGTGGCTGGGCGAGCGGAGGCGAGCAGCGGCGGAGCGGGGCGAGGTGGTGGTGGCTAGGGCGGCGGAGGGTCGGGGGTTATATATAGGGAGAGGAGGAGACGTTAGGCGGAGGAGGCGGAGGAGGAAGCGGGGCGCTGGCCGGGTGGAGCGGAGCGGGGCGTGGCTGGGTGGCGCAGGCGGCGGAAGCGGCGGAGGAGGCGGGCGCCGGAGCGGGTTGCACGGGGGTGTGGGGGTGACGGGTTAGCGGGTGGACGGGTCGGGTGCGGCAGACCCGACCCGACCCGGTAAGGGAAACGGGTTGGGCTGCTGGGCTGGGCCGGATCAGGCCTACTGGGCCAGAGAGAAAAATAAAAAAAAAATATTAATAATAATAATAATAAATAAATAAATAAATAAATAAATAATTAATTAATAATTAAATAAATAAATAGTTTTTAGGCGTTTTAAAATAGGTCCGGGGTCCAATAAATTCCAGAAAAATTGCCCTAAGTCCAGTTTTCTATTTTACACCCAAAAATATTATTTTTATAATATTTTAATGTTATTTATTATCAATTAAAAATTTTGTAATAATTCAAAACCCTGATTTTAATTACAGAAAATTCCCAGAAAATTTCAGAAAATTGTAAAAAATCCCAATTTTAATATTTTTTGAAAAATCAGGGGCTTACAAAATCCCGCTGATACCAGAGCTACAGTTGGAGTCAGAACCCCAAGCAAGTGTACCTTGCCAAAACATGCAGTACCTGCTTCATATTATTATTCTGATTTATTTATATGTTGTACATGCTTAATCTATGACCGTATGACTTTATTTAGCGTTCGATTAATATTCGGGTGCCAACACCGTACGCGGATTTGTGTAATGTCATCTAGACATGGATATCGAGACCCTATACATTCTCGTGCTTGCATTATCAAGTATGTTATACCCAGAACACCTGACACTATTCATGAGACATAATTTTCTTGAAATATTCAAGGAGATTCTATGTAGGTTGCAGGATTTGTGACATAGACATTATATTCTTAGCTATATTATGACTTGATGCATTAGTTATGATCTTGTGTGTCATGGACATGAGACGTGTGATTACATTGGGTGGGGAGAGATTTACCATACAAAAGGCTGATTGTATATATATATATATATATATATTACTTTACTGGAGGTGCCTTAGACTCTGATGCAGAGCTTTGGTACATTACTGGCCCTTCGAGAGAATACTGCTATGGGTTTCTCCGACACAGATCCTATAGTAGTCTCAGCCCGAGTATGACTAAAACTCTCACTTGCATATCACTTAGCTGGTTATAGTTTACCCTATTGATTCATTTATTGCTGCACTGTATTTATTTTGGCATGAGTTATTTTGTACCTTGCTATGTCCCTTGAGGACCTGGATCCGGATTATGTCCCCAGGATTAGCAGACGAGATCCATCCCGAGGTATACGAGACCGGAGCATTAGCAAGAGTAGAAGCAGGAACAGGTGCATACATTGGAGCAAAACCAGAAACCGAGGACGAGGTGATTGCCGAGGATTTCTCCTGAGTATATGTTTCTTCTATACTCAGTTTTTGATGCTATTTACATTCTTGTTTAAATGAACAATTGTATCAGACTTGTTATCGGTTTGTTCCCTGATTTATTTACTTGTGACTTGATGATGATTATATTTTCCTTTTTGTTGATATTGATGTATTCATTTCTGTGGATGAGATTAGTAGACCCTTATTGTTGTATTACAGCTTAAGTACGCCCTGATGGATCCATTAAATTAGGTTTGTCTATCGGTGTGTGCTGCTAGCCATTGCCGCGTGTCTAGTCCCTCGATATTTTGGGACTGGGGCATGACAGAGGCATAAGGGATCCTCTCTATTTCCTCTTTCTCATTCTTAGTGGAAGGGTTTTGATCACTAGTAAGCTTAAAGTGGCGTCCAAGTGGACAACTAACTGGCTTAGCCTTGTCCATTTTGAATCTCTGTAATACCTTCTCAATATATTTTTCTTGTGATAACCACAACTTCCTGGCCTTCCGATCACGAGAGATATGCATGCATAGGATTTGTTTTGCAGCACCCAAATCCTTCATATCAAATGCCAGGCTTAACTCTTCCTTTAACTTGGCAATTTTGTTGTTGTCTTGTCTGAAAATTAACATATCATCAACGTAGAGGAGGATGATAAAATTACCATCAGCAAATTTTTGCACAAAAATATATTGATCTAAAGCCGTTCTCCTGTAGCCATAGTCCACTATGCATAAAAGTCTCAAACTTTTTATACCACTGCCTTGGTGCCTGTTTCAATCAAAACAGACTCTTTGTCAGCTTGCAAACCATTTGTTCCTTACTATTGACTTTGAAACTATCATGCCCCGATCTATCGCAGGTAATCGGTCGTCCCCGTTAGGCACGAATCACCGTACTAGCCCTCCCGCGGGACGATCGCTTGACCCATCTGGGCGTGGTACCGCACGAGCTTAAGCTGCACCCGTGCAAGGCCATGATCTGAACAGGCGATAAGAGGTCTAAGCTAAAGAGTCGCACAGATTGTCC
Source organism: Iris macrosiphon (assembly GCA_036927795.1). Lineage (NCBI taxonomy): Eukaryota > Viridiplantae > Streptophyta > Magnoliopsida > Asparagales > Iridaceae > Iris > Iris macrosiphon. The sequence goes on from JAYESA010000018.1 coordinate 62,272,903, forward strand.
GAGTGCAGCAAAATATAAAACACACAGGAGATTGGTAACAAGTTCATAGAGTTGTCAATAGCGGAAGCATTGAATAACACAAGTATAGAAGTGAAGCAAGCTCTTTATTTATATTGAACAGGTGTTACAAGCGGCGCTAGACCAAAATTATAAGTCGCTCAAGCCTCTCTCTCTGAAACAGTAAAAGCGTGACAAGTGGCTATATTTATGGAATAATACTTAGGCGATGTTCTAATATTATGTCCTGTATATGTGTTTCAGTTCTGGACGCAACGCTCCAAGGCTTCGGAGTGAACTCCACGCCTTAGCACGCACTAAGGAGGCATCCGTACCGAACGAGGTTCTTTCGCACCCTACAAGCAATCTGGTGGGTTATCAGTACATGAATGCACTGGTGGGGAGGCTTCTTGCCTGCTCCATAAATCCAAATACGTTATATAGGTTCCGTGCACCATCTATTAAGTTATCTTTCTAATCTTGCCTTAGGATCAGTTTCATGGTAATGATGAAAATCTAAGGCAGTGCGCCGTGTGATATAAAGGAATACAGCGAGACTTACTAACTTACAATTTGTTCTTTTCTATCCAAGGCAAACCAAGTTAAATCAACTACGAGCATTTATAATGAAAACCAGGGGCAATTATATATGCAAACACAAGTGTTGTGAGTGAGATTATATTTTGGGTGCACGATTACACGGATTATCAGGTATTTGCATAAGATGTTCAAGTATTCAATGTATTGCTCATGTTGTTCAATTTGTATAGATGTCTTATACGTATATCGTTCAGGTGTTTCAGATATTCCCGATGTGATGCAATGACTCGCACGCAGCTTACCGCTAAGCGAGGATGACTTATCTATATGAACATGAGGTCACTGACATAGCCATAAAGGATGATGCAGAGTCTCGGACGGAGATGAGGCATAACGAAAAAGTCATGGGCGTTACCCATCATTTCGACCAAACATGGTGAGACTACCGTAGATCATGGAGTCAGCCGGGTAGCCAAGTGTATGATGCACTACCAAGCCCCGATCACTGATAATATTGCGTAGTCCCAAACCGCGAGAGCATCCTACCGATTTGGTCACGCAATACCCATATTCCTCCTAGGACGGTACGATCCCGGTGCCCCAGTGATCATCCGAGGAATCTATGTTATTTTTTCGTGCACGAGTTGTCCGTGACCATGCAAGTCTCTAAGGTTTCAGATTCACGGGATTCATGATATGGCATATTGATTCTTGTATTCTTGATTCATGTTCAGTATGAGTATGCTCCATGAGCTGTGTCACGACCCACACCCGGTGAAGGGGCACGAGTACGTAGGTACGTCCAGCCTATGCCGCAACATTGGCGGTAGAACGCTGTCTAGGTCGACTATACTATCTAAATATCTCACAATAATATAAAATCTGCCAGCAATATCTCAACACAAAACTCAATCATAATTCTAAAGCACGAGAAGATATCAAGGAAGTCTAACATAACTATACATTCAAAAATATATAACAACAACAATAGAAACAATATCCAAATTTCAAACTATATGCCAGAAATAAATTCGGTATCAAAATGCTAAAGAGAACTAACTGTACTAACTAGTGAATCCGGCTAAATCTCTCGGCAGTCACTCCAGAACTAGTGGGTCCAAGTCTACACCATCTATAGGTCGGGGTCCGTAGTATGTCGGACACCAATCTTCCGGATCCTCTGAAAAATATTTTCCAGTCAGGAATGGATTGAAGTACAACCCAATAGCAGTTCCAATTAATTGACAAAAACTATAAAGCAGTAAAATAGAAGATGCTATCTACGATGAGAATATAACTGATGATCAAGAACAATGAAACAATAGGCAATACTAGCAACATAAAATATAATCAATGCGTACAAGAATGAAGAAGATGAACTATAGTGTCAGAATAGAACAAGGTAATCAATGAACTGAATAATGGAATCTACAATAACTATGTATTTTGAGATACTAACTAAATATGTGATCGGCCTCGGAGATTAAATGATTATACTAAGGAGCTAACTCAACCATACGTGAATTGCGTGATTAGTTAGCCAATGATTACACTACTAGCCGATAGTTTTTTATCACATATTTAATTGGTATTTTTCCCGCCCCGACTGATACGATGGATCGAATCATGACACGTTACTAGCTAATGTATCCAATATTTAACCTACAATATTCAATGTTATCCAATACCAACAAGGACAGTATCTGATACCATCTCAATAATCAAGGTAACATCTCATGACTAACGATCCAATAACAATAACAATCCTTGTACCATCGTGTCAAGAATCATAAGTAACATTTCTAAATACTTGAATTATAGTTGTAATCTGTAAACTCTCTCACCCAAAATAGGTATTTTATGTATATTTTATATTATTATATTTATTATAGATGTTGAATTTATTTAGAATATTCTCTTAGTTAATTAGAAAATAAATTTTTTTAGTATATTTACTTATATAAATATTTAATTAGAATTATTTTAGGCTATTTTAGATTATTGGGATTTTTCCATAATTTTTAGTTAATTAAAAACTAGTAACACTAATTTTCTAGGACTTTAAAGAATTTATTTTATGTTCAAACTTAAATAAAAATATCCCAAACTTTTATTTTAGGTTCTAAATAATAAAATATATTTTCTATAATGTTTTGGGAATTTTCTGATTAGTTTAGCATTTATTTTGAGTTAATTATCAAAAACTGAATTAAAAACTATTTTCTGAAAAAGAAAACCCAAAAAGAAATTATTTCTGCCCAGTCAGCAAACAGGGGGCCCACCTGTCAGCTGCCCGCAGCAAACAGTGCCGGGCCCGCCTGTCAGTGACTGCTGGGCGGGCAGCGTTGGATGGCTGCCACGTGTCAAGATCTGAGCCACGACTGCTTTCTCTCTCCTCTATATATATATTAGTTTAAGTTTATTTCTAGGGTTTTTCTTCAGCCGAATTTTGGAGAATTGCCATCTAGGGTTCCTTCATCTTCCAGAAGCCATTGCGCATAGCTCCGGACTCCAAATGAGGTCTAGTATTTTGTGTTAGAAAGATATTGAGGTTAGCTTTCTGATTATATAATTTGTTTTACAAAATTATTATTATTAAATTCTGGAAAATTCGTAGAACACAGCATGTCCGAAAATAGACGTGTTTTGATGTTTTCGTGATTCCGGGAGAACCAGGAATCAGAATCATGAACCGTTTAAAGTTTCGAAAAGCTAATGTCGAGATAATTGACATATGTTTTTCCCAGAATTTATTTCAAAGTATTTTTATATTTTTAATTCTGTAGAACTTCTAGGGTAAAATTTAACCATCGGTGCACGATACGAAACTTGTATGTGCCATAATTTCCAAACGAATTTGAATTCGGACGAACCGTAAATTCCAGCATGTTGTTGACGCTGAAATATACAGAAATTCATGCATGAAAGTCAAGTTTGTGTCAGTTGACTTTTTGGTCAACAAACGTCTCGATTTGCGTGCCATGAGTCTCGAGTCGATAAAATTCAATTCCTTTGGACAAAATTTAGGCATTAACCTAAAAATCAGAATAATAAGATTAAAATAGGATTTTAGAGTAATTATTACAGAATTAAATAAATTAAAATAAATTATCTTTTGACGTGATGAATTTGTAATACATAGGCTATTTGGACTGTGACTTGGACTCTGATTCATACCAGCAGCAGGACCCCAGGCAAGATACCTTGCCAAGTTGTTTACAGTATTTTACATGCTTAGTATATTTCTGTATAATTATTTCATTCTGTTTATTTATTGCATGTGTAGTTCCTTCAGTCATTACTATATATTAGATATGTTGACACACACTTGACACTTAGTATCATAGAGGATAATCATTAGGCGTATGGGCTTTTAACCACTCTGGTAACACCGTAGTCACTAGCATGCACTATGGTGGGTCGTGTCCGATGGTCGCTACCCCCGAGGTATGTCGATTGATGGAGTCCGAGGGTCGCTACCCCCGAGGTATGACGGCTGATGATGTCCACTGACGAGCGTGAGGTTGTGAGGATTAGATCGAGTAGCCTACCCTTGCCCATACGTCAAAAAGTTGTCCTCATTTGCATTCATATAGATTGTCTTGTACAGCGTACTTATTTATTTTCAAATTATATGCATGTCTACTGTATTCAAGTTGGCTCGTATTTTCTGTATCTTATTACGTCCCTCTGAGGACCTGGTCCGCTGCCAGGTGTACCTGTTCTTGAGTATTTGCAGGAGCGCAGATTTGGATGGCTATAGATGCTTCGTGGACGTCTTCTTTCGAGCCGTGATTGATAGCTGGTACTTATATTGTTTAATGGTGTTGTACTTATATTGTATTTACTTTCTTATTTGAGTTGGTAGTGGATTTGTTTCCATCCAACTATCATACTTAGATACTCCTTATTGAGATCTAGTTTCATAGACATTGGTTATTTTATTCATATTTGATTTTCGTGGATGAGATCTAGATTATACCCTGTGACTTGTGACATATGTTTATACCACTTGTGGATTTGATATTCATATTACAGCATACGTGTGGATTTGGTTTCCATATATTGGAGTTGCCATATCCATGCGGCTGGCATGCTTACGTGTCCTAGTCCTACGTATTTTTGGGACTGGGGCGTGACATATTTTTGTGGTGGCCCATGCAGGTCGAGAGCATATTGTCTCGGTTACGTTATTGTACCGAACAAGCCTGCACCTAGGACTAGAGTATAGGATCTCATCCACAATTGACTATGATTCATCTTTCTCCTATCTGTTCTATTTGAACAATTGTATCCTGCTTGATTCCTGTACTTCCCTAATAGTTCTTTGAGTATAGCCTCCTGCTAGAATATAGGAACCCATGTTATTAGGATAATGATTATGGTAGCACACCTATTAAGAATACAACGGGGATATAGACACCACTAAGTTTAGAATATCTAGTGAACCCTAGAATTTCTTTTCTATAGATTGGTTTACCATTATCCCTTGATGTATTATGAAGACTTGAGAGTAGTATAGACACTACTAGAGTTAGTTAGAAGTTTTACCATAATGTTTGAACCTAGTATAGAGGATACCCTAATAAGTACCAAGACCCCTTCTCGTAGACCTTAACAGGAGTTTCTACGGTATGCTTAAGATAATTACAGTACTAGTTTATTGTTATAAGTTGGGTAGTATACCTCACAACATAGTATCACATAGTCTTTTGCCCTATTATTGAAGTGTAGCTGAATGACATTAACTATGTGCTAGCATAAGAAGATAATATTTCATCAGACTGTAGAACTTAGAGGCTATACCCTACTTTGTCGACCATCGACTTAGACAAGGAATTAGTATAACAAATATAGAGTTTGTGGAGTCTTATCTTTTGTGAACTTGAATTGTTATGTACCTTCTTTCATCATAATCCAGCGTATTTATGTTTGTTGTACTACCTTGACTTATGCTGCTATTATAGCCTAGTTTTTGCAAGCTTATTCTTTTATCGAGCTTGCTCATGGCATATGTATTATTGGGTGCACACAATGATACAATTGCCTAGTCAGAATCGGTGTATTAAGGTCTAGCTAACCTTAGTGCGCTTGGTTCGCTCTTCGCATGACTACTTTATGTGGATTGAGATATATGGTAGTAGACAGATATACTTGCCCTAGATATGTCTGACACATCGTATCGGTTACATAACTGTACTGATACGAGCAGGTAAATAGAAAATTACCAAAAATAGGATTTCAATCCACAACTGTCCTGACAACTCTCTTTTTGATTCTTTAACCTCTTTGAACCTCGTACTTGTATTCGGTCACCTTCACCTTGAGTTCTTTATTATTTCTCTCCGTCTTCCCCTATTTCGGAAAGACGAAACCTCGTGCTGGTATAAGTTGACACTGATAGTACTAGATATACCCCATGTAAGCCCCTGATTTTTCAAAAATATTAAAATTGGGATTTTTCACAATTTTCTAGAATTTTCTGGGAATTTTCTGTAATTAAAATCAGGGTTTTGAATTATTACCTAATTTTTAATTGATATTAAATAATATTAAAATATTATGAAAATAATATTTTTGGGTGTAAAATAGAAAACTGGACTTAGGGTAATTTTTCTGGAAATTTTTGGGCCTCGGACCTATTTTTAAATACCTAAAAACTATTTAATTATTTATTCTTTTAATTAACTAATTATTTATTTTATTATTAATATTATTATTATTTTCTTTTCTTTTTCTTTTTCCTTTCTTTTTCCAGCCCGGCCCACCGGGCCAGCCCCGGCCCGGCCCAGTCCCCCGCGGCCCGTCACCCTAACGGGTCGGGTCGGGTCCGCTTGAACCCGACCCGCCCGGACCCCGACCCGCTCCCCAGCCCTCTCCCCCACGACCCGCTCCCCGCTCCGCTCCCACCGGCCGCGCCGCCCGCCGCTCCGCCCGGCCAGCGCCACGCGTCCCCGCGCCCCCGCGCTAGCCGCCGCTCCGCCCGGAGCCCCTCGCCTCGCCACCCTATTTAACCCCCGACCCTCCGCCGCCCTAGCCACCACCACCTTGCCCCGCTCCACCGCTGCTCGCCTCCGCTCGCCCAGCCACCGCACCGCACCGCGCCGCCCGCCTGAGCCCGCAGCCCCCCGGCCAGCGCCGCCGACGAACAGAACAGCAGCCGCCGCAGCAGCTGTCGAGAGCGCCTCCGGCCACCCCAGCGCCGCCGCCTCCGCCCGATCGTCGCGCCGCCCGATCGCCGCAGCACCCCGACCGGCCACCCCGCCCTGAGCCGCCGCAGAGCCGCCGCCAGCACTGGAGCTCGGCCCAAAACCCTAATTCCTCGTGTCGGATACAGCCTGTGTCGTGTCGGACACAACACGGACACGATTTCAGCCCCGGTTTCGAGCCCTGTTCAGGTACTCATAACTTTCGCCTCGTAACTCCTTTTTCAATTCCGTAAATTGCGTTGTGAAGCCTGTATGACCCTCTCGGTGTCCGGACAAACTGTTCGGGGCATCACGTCCTGTGGTGATCACACACCGCGATCCAAAAACAGGAAAAACCAGACCCTGTTTCACCCCGGAACTGAGTCCGCCCCGCCAAACGGGATGACTTGGTCGCGTGCGGTCTTCACAGATACGTACGCATCGTCGATACGGACGTGTGAGTTTTCGTGGAAGCTGATTCGGGTGTGCGTGCACACCGGAATCAACGCGTATCCGCGGACACCGCCCCGTATCCACCTTTTCGGCAATTTACCCTAACTTCATGCACACACGTCGGATCGAGACGAAACTTGCGCCATCGGACTCGTAGCAATACGCTGGTCCTGTGGGTCAAGTTTGGTTCGATTCTGAGAACGTTGACGAAATCGCGTGTCGTGGGCCCCACAGGCCCCGCTCGACGGGCGATTTTGTGTTCGGCTCATCGGAATCCAAATCTGGAAGTTCCGTTGGGTTCGTATCAGCGTTCCTGACCTGTTGACACTAAGTTTGGTGAATTTGGAGACCGTTGAGCCGGACACATTTTTCGGTGCAAAGCGGGCCCACCGGCGGACCCCGTTTTGACCCGAAACTGCCGTTTTTGCCCTTGTCTCCAAATTGGACCCAAGGATAGGCGTTTCTAGCTATTTGACGTCTTCTGAGCATGATGGTAATGTCTATTTCAGCTTTTGGACTCATCTCTGGACTTTTCCCCCAAGAACCTAACTAATCAGATCCAAACAACAGGCAAGTACCTGCACTTCAAGTTTAACCTTTATATTGTGATAAATAAATTCTCTGCTTTATTTGTACCATTGATGATTATATGTAGAGTTAGAACACTGAATTTTATGTCTTGAATAATGCATTTCGTGTCTTGCTTTTTTATGTCGGGTGGAAGAATACTATGAGGCATGTAGTTTACCCTTCCCCAGGTCCTGTTACTAGCTGTTGGTACGCGACTGTACCATCAGCCTTATACTTGATTGTTCCTAGTCACTAGTCGTCTATGACGGCCTTATTAGCCTTATAAACACCTACATGCCAACTATGTATTCTAAATACACAAGTTCACGCACATAGTTCCTGTCTTGTTGCAGTTCTTGTTGTCTTGTTACAGTTACATTTCCTGTCACATTTTTCCTGTTTTACTCGTATTTCTGGTTTATAGCAATTAATCATACTTTACTTCTAGTCTTGTTTTATAGCATTATTTCTCAGTTAATTTCACTATTTACTTACGCATATTCTCAACATGATGCTTAGTCAGTTATTTTCTACCTGTCACAAATATTTAGCTTAAATCTTGTTGTGCATTGTGTACTTTGCTCCTTTCCTGACTGGATCCGTTGTTTAGGCGATGATGAGAACCTTGCCCCTACCTACTATGGACCCTATGAGCCAGCAGGTGATACAGTTGCAGAGCCGGTTCCCACCCAGGAGACTACTCCTGCAGAGTAGTTAGCATTAGTTGTTTATTTCCTTTCATCTTAGTAATCGGGTTTATCCCCGATATAATCTATGGTTCTGTAATAAACTCTGGATCTGATTATCATATTCTGGTTATAAAATCATAGCATTCTTTTCCTGCTATTTTTCCTTGCCTATTTAATTATTGTGAATGAGCTAGATTCATCACCTGTGATCATGCCCTAGACAGCGTACTACCGCCGATTCTGCGGCGTAGGCTGGACGTGCCCACGCACTCGTGCCCGAATATCCGGGCGCGGGTCGTGACACCCCATAAGGCTAATCACATGACTTAGTGACATTTTTTATAATTGATTAAGGGTATATCATAGGTGATATGTTTGGTGTTAAAACTTTGATAATTGAATAGCATGAGTAAATAAATTAAAGAATATTTTTCTTAAAGTATATAGCCTTCTGTGATAGATGGGTAAATTCTAAGTTGGGTAGCAGTGCATTGGCAACTCGAGAGGAATTTCTTTTAGATTGTGATCGAGTAAGATTAGATTGGGAGAGGTTCAAGCCATTTAATTTTGAGAATTTTAGAAGAATGACTAAGATTATGAGGATTAATGAATTTTAAAATTTTTGATATTGAGGACCCAATATTTATACCTTAAGTACATAATTTAAATTTTTGAGTATTGAAGGTAAAATCATCAATTTGAATTTGAAGGATAAATAGATAATTTCAGACTTGAACATTGGTGGACTGCATTTAAATTATTTTTCAATTTGATGATTTAAATAAAAAAAAATTTTGATGATTGGACTACCTATTTGAAATATTGAGGATGTGAATGGAATTTAAAAAGTTGAAAATAAAAATAAAAATTTATAAGTGAAAATAGGAATAATATTGGACTCGAATTACTTCTAGAGGAGATTATGATACTTGGAGATCGTGAGGTAAAATTTGATATGGGTTATTTAAATCTTGAAGATATTATATGGATTCAATTTAAATTTGGATATTGATGAGTTGAAAAAGTGAGAAGAGATTACAATAGGTTGAATTTTGATTTGAACAATGATTATCTTAATTTTGAAATGATCGCGATAGATTTGAATATATTTTGTTATTTAAATTTTTGGAAGAGATTACGATTGACGTACCTTATGTATGAATGTGAAGGATTTAACAAATTATGCCTTATTTTAATTTCGAGGACGAAATTATTTTAAGTTGGGTAGATTGTAAACTCCCTCACCCAAAATAGGTATTTTATGTATATTTTATATTATTATATTTATTATAGATGTTGAATTTATTTAGAATATTCTCTTAGTTAATTAGAAAATAAATTTTTTTAGTATATTTACTTATATAAATATTTATTTAGAATTATTTTAGGCTATTTTAGATTATTGGGATTTTTCCATAATTTTTAGTTAATTAAAAACTAGTAACACTAATTTTCTAGGACTTTGAAGAATTTATTTTATGTTCAAATATATATAAAAATATTCCAAACTTTTATTTTAGATTCTAAATAATAAAATATATTTTCTATAATTTTTGGGAATTTTCTGATTAGTTTAGCATTTATTTTGAGTTAATTATCAAAAACTGAATTAAAAACTATTTTCTGAAAAAGAAAACCCAAAAAGAAATTATTTCTGCCCAGTCAGCAAACAGGGGGCCCACCTGTCAGCCGCCCGCAGCAAACAGTGCCGGGCCCGCCTGTCAGTGACTGCTGGGCGGGCAGCGTTGGATGGCTGCCACGTGTCAAGATCTGAGCCGCGACTGCTTTCTCTCTCCTCTATATATATATTAGTTTAAGTTTATTTCTAGGGTTTTTCTTCAGCCGAATTTTGGAGAATTGCCATCTAGGGTTCCTTCATCTTCCAGAAGCCATTGCGCATAGCTCCGGACTCTAAATGAGGCCTAGTTTTTTGTGTTAGAAAGATATTGAGGTTAGATTTCTGATTATATAATTTTTTTTATGAAATTATTATTATTAAATTCTGGAAAATTCGTAGAACACAGCATGTCCGAAAATAGACGTGTTTCGATGTTTTCGTGATTTCGGGAGAACCAGGAATCAGAATCATGAACCGTTTAAAGTTTCGGAAAGCTAATGTCGAGATAATTGACATATGTTTTCCTCAGAATTTATTTCAAAGTATTTTTATATTGTTAATTCTGTAGAACTTCTAGGGTAAAATTTAACCATCGGTGCACGATACAAAACTTGTATGTGCCATAATTTCCAAACGAATTTGAATTCGGACGAGCCATAAATTCCAGCATATTTTTGATGCTAAAATCTACAAGAATTCATGCATGAAAGTCAAGTTTGTGTCAGTTGACTTTTCGGTCAACATATCGCCTCGATTTGCGTGCCATGAGTCTCGAGTCGATAAAATTCAATTCCTTTGGACAAAAGTTAGGCATTAACCTAAAAATCAGAATAATAAGATTAAAATAGGATTTTAGAGTAATTATTACAGAATTAAATAAATTAAAATAAATTATCTTTTGACGTGATGAATTTGTAATACATAGGCTATTTAGACTGTGACTTGGACTCTGATTCATACCAGCAGCAGGACCCCAAGCAAGATACCTTTCCAAGTTGTTTACAATATTTTACATGCTTAGTATATTTCTGTATAATTATTTCATTCTGTTTATTTATTGCATGTGTAGTTCCTTCAGTCATTACTATATATTAGATATGTTGACACACACTTGACACTTAGTATCATAGAGGACAATCATTAGGCGTATGGGCTTTTAACCACTCTGGTAACGCCGTAGTCACTAGCACGCACTATGGTGGGTCGTGTCCGATGGTCGCTACCCCCGAGGTATGTCGATTGATGGAGTCCGAGGGTCGCTACCCCCGAGGTATGACGGCTGATGATATCCACTGACGAGCGTGAGGTTGTGAGGATTAGATCGAGTAGCCTACCCTTGCCCATACGTCAAAAAGTTGTCCTCATTTGCATTCATATAGATTGTCTTGTACAGCGTACTTATTTATTTTCAAATTATATGCATGTCTACTGTATTCAAGTTGGCTCGTATTTTCTGTATCTTGTTACGTCCCTCTGAGGACCTGGTCCGCTGTCAGGTATACCTGTTCTTGAGTATTTGCAGGAGCGCAGATTTGGATGGCTATAGATGCTTCGTGGACGTCTTCTCTCGAGCCGTGATTGATAGCTGGTACTTATATTGTTTAATGGTGTTGTACTTATATTGTATTTACTTTCTCATTTGAGTTGGTAGTGGATTTGTTTCCATCCAACTATCATCCTTAGATACTCCTTATTGAGATCTAGTTTCATAGACATTGGTTATTTTATTCATATTTGATTTTCGTGGATGAGATCTAGATTATACCCTGTGACTTGTGACATATGTTTATACCACTTGTGGATTTGATATTCATATTATAGCGTACGTGTGAATTTGGTTTCCATATATTGGAGTTGCCATATCCATGCGGCTGGCATGCTTACGTGTCCTAGTCCTACGTATTTTTGGGACTGGGGTATGACATAATCAAATAATAAAACTATCAGAGAATGTACTCGCATGTGGTCTAGAGCAAATGATGAGAAACGATATCTGAACTGGTGTTACACAGACCTATATATGGAATATTGCATTAATACAAGGTTTGAAATAAAAATAAGTTAAACTAGTCAACTTCTAGGTCATAATGTCATTTCTAAGTCAAAATAGTCAAACTAGGTCAACTCTAGGTAAAACTGATCAAACTTGGTCAAACTAGTTATTTCTAGGTTGTATGAGTCTATCTCTAGGATATTAGGTCCATACACTATGCAACTAGGACATACTAGCTATACTAGGATACTAGAAAACCAACAATATATTGTATCATAAGATACATAATTTATTAGATATAAAAATATTATAATATATATATACAAACAATAATATATAATACTCCTAACTAAACAAATGCTAAGTGGATACCTTGGCTTTGAACCAAAAGCGGTATCACACCACCTACACACCCATCTTGATATACAAACTCAATACCTTGAGTATAAACCAATACCTTGACATTACCTTGGTATCACAAGGTAATTCAATATCTAACATATAACTAACTACCCATACACCTCACTATACACTAATATGTATTTAAACTTATAACAATACTATACTAACTAACATACTAATATACCTCATGATATTTAATACCCGTACCCAAGATACCTCACTCTCATTACCTTGATGTAATCTTTAAGGTAATCTAGAAATAATACTAACCAATGCTAACTAGTGCTTATATATATATATATATATATATATATATATATATATATATATATATATATATATATATATATATTCTAACTTACTAATATATACATAACTTACTAACTTATCAAAAATATAACTAACTTATCAATATATACAACTAACTTATCAATATATACACTAACTTATCAATATATATAACATTAAGCACAGCTTATTGCAGCTTACTGTAGCTTACTTCAGCTTACTGTAGCTTATTGCTGCTTACTACAGCTTACTGCGGCTTATCGCTGCTTACTGCTGCTTCTGCTGCTTTCTGCTGCTTCTCGGCTTACTACTTCCTGCTGCTTTTCAGCTGCTTCTCTCAGCTTTTCTTCCACTGTTTATCATTGCTTTTTTTCACTGTTTTTATTATTTTCTCACTGTTTTTCTATTGCTTCTTCTCCCCTCAAGCTCACACACATAAATACATACCTTATATATATATATATATATATATATATATATATATATATATATATATATATATATATAAACCACACACACACACACACACACACATATATATATATATAAACCATATATATATATATGTGTGTGTGGTTTATATATATATATATATATATATATATATATATATATATATATATATATATATATATTAGAGAAGCACATGAACTTCCTACTCTCCAATGACCACCAACACATCACAAAGAAATATAGAACACACACACACACACACACACACACACACACACACACACACACACACATATATATATATATATATATATCACATAATAATTATATTTATAATATTATAATAGCTATAACCAAGGTAAATTAAATTAGAATGGAAAGAACAAACACGTGGAGTGTATCTCACCGTATCACACTAGATCTATGATACGCTTGCGATACGAGTCCACCACACAACCAAACATATCCCGAAGGACACGAGCAAATCTAAGATAATATTTATGAACAATACGAAGAGTTAAATATATATATCTACGTGTTCGTGTCAAAATGTGACATACACAAACCTCCGTGTCGGAGAAAAAAATCCCAAATTAACATGTATCTCCAAATTATCGGGATACGGCCTACACGTATCCAATTGTGGATACGACACTAGCCACACACATTCAAACATATGTCAATTTAGTCTAATTGACCAATTGACAAACAAAAAATGTGTCAATCTCGGAATTCTTCCGAAATTGACACCAAACATAGTAGGCCTCCTATGAACCTAATTCTAATTCCTATGGGTAGCCTATGCATGTGTGATGATTTCCTATGATTAAATCACAAATTTAGAGTCTAATTAAATAAGAAAAATAAATTGTACCTGTTAGGAGATAGATTTCCAATAAAATCCCCAAATTGGGTAAAAATAGCCTCCAACTTGTACATCCTTACTCCTTCTTATAGATCCTTGCTTCATCCTTGTAGATCCTTGCTCTAATAACCTCCAGTGATGATTTAAGAAGAAATTAGGTCAAGATTTGATGTAGGAATGAAGGAATATGATTGAGGGAAATTCTAGATCTAGATTTGGAATAAAAATGAAGAGAGAGAAAGTTTTCATCACCTTTATATAGGCCTCTCTTGCCCCATCTCTCAAGCTACCATATAAAGTCTAAAATACCCCTTGGGGCCTCTCATGAAAAAATTAATTAAGGAGAGAAGGTTCTAGTTTAATGGGTTTAACTTAATTAATCATCCTCATAATGAATGACCTTATTATTGGGCTAACATCTAACTAGAATTAAATGTTGGTCCATGGATCTAATCTAAACTAGTTAGGTCTACTACCACAAGTCCAAAAATTAAATCTAACAAGCTAGCAATAAATAATAATACAATAAATAAATATTCAACATGCATAATATTTAATTAATTACCAAATGACTGAAATATTCTTTCCTAAAAAATATGGTAGTGACAAGTCTATCCCCTTAGAAGAATTTTGTCCTCAAAATTTAAACTCTCACCCCTCTCTTTTGGGCCAGTCATACAAATTTTACTAGTGTCAAACCCCCATCAATCACAGTCTAAAATAGTCCTATCATATAACATAAGATTCTACCATTCTACTTAAAGAGAAATCTAACTATCAAGAATTTCAGTATCTGCCTTGTTGGGGTATCTCCCTCTACTGGTGCGAGATAATCTGCTATGCCACATATGGCCTATTCCATCACACACTAAGCATTAATCATCAACCTAGTCAAAATATTCTTAATATTGAGGATTACCAAATACTAGTAATATACTATAGTTCTAGGTCATGGACATGCTTAACTCACTATCACTTGCTACCTAGGATACTATACAAAATATCGCTAAGATACTACCTTATTTATTTTTTCCAGTTCTTGTAATCACCAAATTTTTTAACTATTTTCTTGCAAGGAACACTCGTATACTTTTTCAGTTATGTGTTTTATTAGCACACCCTTGTCCAACTTAAATACTCCCAATATGATGCCTTATTCAAATCTTGTTACTGTCTACACAAGGCACCACCTCTCATATGCAGTTTAGATGACATTCTCATACCAAGTTACTCATGTCTCTCCTCTATATTATTATACTAGTTACTAAAATGCTTGTGCCTAAACTTTCATAATACTTGAGGTACTCCAGCTCTTGTTACTAGGATATCTCTTTTTATCTGATACTTGGTGCAACTCATCCTCTAACATTTGTTAATCATCCTAAGGTTCTTATCTATACATTAGTATCATAATACATACACAATTACCTTCTAGCCATTACAATACCATGACATCTCACTGGTATCCTTATACCCCTCATACTATTCCCTGATACATACAACCTCTATACTAAAAATTAGCAAGGTACTATACCTACTAAACTTATATATATATATATATATATATATATATATATATATATATATATATATATATATATATTGTCTCTCTCCTCTACTGCTTGGATTACTTGTACTATTACTTCCAAATAATTTTCTATCCATATAACTGATACACCAATCTAATATTATCATACAAGGTACTTACTGTTACTAGCACATTACTCAACTAATCTCTAATATAGAAATACTAGCACTCTTGATATAGTAACATTAGCTTCCTAACTACACAATATATGCTCTTAATGTTCTAGGATACCAGTTTCCTCATTAGATCACCTCATCACACTCACTAGAACTCATGATCACTTGCACTAGTTATTAACTTCTATGATACACCTGTTTTACTTCACTCTCAAAGGCAGGCACATGGTTCCATATCTCTATTGATGTATATGTATCTCCCCTTAAACCTTTTACAGACTGATACACTAATCAGTGATACACTATATATCTTCCATGACTAATCTTGATATTTCTCAACCCATGACATACTATTAAAATTTCTAATACTCAGGCTTCCATTTTCATGAACTTCCACACTGACACTCATCACCCACTATGCATCCTTCACACAATTTCTAAATACTTCTCCCACCTATTGCTTCCAACACATTACTGGCCTCAATATCAGGTGATATACCCATCACTAGTCATATACTAGTGCACTCCTATCTACTCACATCAACCTGTAACATGAGTCTTACTACTTTAGTACAATACATTCTTATGTCCACACACTCTCTCTATACTTATTGGTACCACTCTACTATAGCACACTCAAGCGTCAATCACCCAATAGAGTGTCATGCTCCATTGATATCCAACACAAATCTCGTGATACTTAATTATTACCTGGCTCACCCAACTACCTGAATTCATAACTATCTAGAGCATGCATGCTGATACTGATACTAACTCATGGAACCACCACTGATACTCTCTACTCCCCCTTCTACCTATAATACCACTACTAACTATAATGACACCTATCATAGAACTATTGCTATAAGGTACTACGCTATGGGTTATCTCTAGATTAATGCATATTGCTCACATGCCCAACCAAGAATCACTTACAGACTCACAAGCCACACTCCCAACATTCAATACTGATACTCAAGACACAGTCCTAATTGTAAGTCACCAATTATCATACTAATAAGGACCCTAATGGAATGAAGCTCTATAAGGAACTGGATTAAAGAACTGAAGGTATCTCTACTGCTAAGCTAAAGAATAATGAAACAAAGTCCTATAATAACATGAGTGGATAAGTATTGAGATGATACTTTTAAGAACCAATTTAAGATACAACCTGATAATCATACACGTTTGTCCAAAATTATGACACTCTGAATCCTCGCCACGCCAGTAAGCATAGCTGCGATAAACGATAGATTCATAACTAAGGATGCAAACCTTATAATCATGTCATCTAGAATTCTTACCACGCCAACCGGTATGGCTGCGAGAAACTCTAAATTTCATAACTACGATATGCATATCTGAAGTCAGGTTCCTACGTTTTCGCCACACCAGCTAATATGGCTGCGATAAACTCTAGGCTCCATAACCAAAGTAGACATTTTACCTTTCTCACTATCCTCATCAACATATGTCATCACATGATACCGTAATTTAGTCCATAAAATTTATCTCGATATGAAATCAAACTTAACAACGAACACCAAGAATTAAATTCAACAACCGATCACCAAGAATCAAATTCAATAACAACAAGTGAGAGTGGAGGGAAATAAGGGAAAGATTTGAATTAGAATTTATAATAAGATTTTCAAGGGTCATCCCAGGAATCTCTCAAGAAATTGTGATTATCCTCTCTCATCCTAGTGTCCTATGTCCTATATCTTATCGTAGGCTCGTAGTAGTACAACTAAGTCATCGTACTACCACGATATCGCACAACTTGCGAAGCCTGACCTGCATGGGCCACCACTAAAAATGTGTCATAACCCGCACCCGGTGAACGGACACGAGTACGTGGGTACGTCCAGCCTACACCATAGCATCGGCGGTAGAACGCTGTCTAGGTCGATTATACTATCTAAATATATCACAATAATATAAAATCTGCCAACAATATCTCAACACAAAACTCAATCACAATTCTAAAGCACGAGAAGATATCAAGGAAGTCTAACATAACTATACATTCAAAAATATATAACAACAACAATAGAAACAATATCCAAATCTCAAACTATATGTCGAAAATAAATTTGGTACCAAAATGCTAAAGAGAACTAACTGTACTAACTAGTGAATTCGGCTAAATCTCCCGGCAGTCACTCCTGAACTAGTGGGTCCAAGTCTACACCATCTATAGGTCGGGGTCCGTAGTATCTCGGACACCAATCTCTCGGATCCTCTGAAAAATATTTTTCAGTCAGAAATAGAGCGAAGTATAACTCAATAGTAGTTCCAATTAATTGACAAAAACTATAAAGCAGTAAAATAGAAGATGCTATCTATGATGAGAATATAACTGATGATTAAGAACAATGAAAGAATAGGCAATACTAGCAACAGAAAATATAATCAATGCGTACAAGAATGAAGGAAATAAACTATAATGTCAGAATAGAACAAGGTAATCAATGAACTGGATAATGGAATCTACAATAATTAAGTGTTTTGAGATACTAACTAAATATCTGATCGGCTTGGGAGATTCAATGATTATACTAAGGAGCTAACTCAACCATACGTGAATTTTATGATTAGTTAGTAGACAATGATTACACTACTAGCCGATAGTTCTTGATCACATATTTAATTAGTATTTCCTCTGCCCCGACTGATACGATGGATCGAATCATGACACGTTACTAGCCAATGTATCCAATGTTTAACCTACAATTTTTAAGGTTATCCAATACCAACAAGGACAGTATCCGATACCATCTCAATAATCAAGGTAATATCTCATGACTGGCGATCCAATAATAATACCAATCCTTGTACCATCGTGTCAAGAATCATAAGTAATATTTCTAAATACTTGAATTATAGTAGTAATTAAATAATAAAAACTATCAGAGAATGTACTCGCCTGTGTTCCAGAGCAAATGATGAGAAACGGTATTGAAACTGGTGTCACACATACCTATATATGAAATATTGCATTAAAACAAGGTTTGGAATAAAAATAAGTTAAACTAGTCAACTTCTAGGTCATAAAGCTATTTCTAAGTCAGTCAAACTAGGTCAACTCTAGATAAAACTGGTAAAACTTGGTCAAACTAGTTATTTCTAGGTTATATGAGTCTATCTCTAGGATATTAGGTCCATACACTATGCAACTAGGCCATACTAGCTATACTAGGATACTAGAAAACCAACAAGATACCGTATCATAAGATACGTAATTTATTAGATATAAAAATATTATAATATATATATATACAAACAACAATATATAATACTCCTAACTAAACTAATGCTAAGTGGATACCTTGGCTTTGAACCAAAAGCGGTATCATACCACCTACACATCCATCTTGATATATAAACTCAATACCTTGAGTATAAACCAATACCTTGATATTACCTTGGTATTACAAGATAATTCAATATCTAACATATAACTAACTACCCATACACCTCACTATACACTAATATATATTTAAACTTATAACAATACTATATTAACTAACATACTAATATACCTCATGATATTTAATACCCGTACCCAAGATACCTCACTCTCATTACCTTGATGTAATCTTCAAGGTAATATAGAAATAATACTAACCAATGCTAACTAGTGCTTATGTATATATATATATATATATATATATATATATATATATATATATATATATATATATATATATATATATATATATATATATATATATTCTAACTTACTAATATATACATAACTTACTAACTTATCAAAATATATAACTAACTTATCAATATATACAACTAACTTATCAATATAAACACTAACTTATCAATATATACAACTAACTTATCAATATATACACTAACTTATCAATATATATATATATATATATATATATATATATATATATATATATATATATATATATATATATATATATATATATATATATACATTAACTTATCAATATATATAATATTAAGCATAGCTTACTGCAGCTTACTGTAGCTTACTGCTGTTTCTGCTTCTACTGCAGCTGCTTAATGCTGCTTCTGCTTCTGCTGCTGCTGCTGCTGCTGCTTCTGCTTCTGCTTTCTGCTGCTTCTCGGCTTACTACTTCCTGCTGCTTCTCTCAGTTTTCTTCCACTGCTTATCATTGCTTTTTTTTACTGTTTTTATTGTTTTCTCACTATTTTTATTGTTTCTTCTCCCCTCAAGCTCACACACATAAATACATACCTCATATATATATATATATATATATATATATATATATATATATATATATATATATAACAATATATATAAATATATATTGTTATATATATATGTATGTGGTTTATATATATATATATATATATATATATATATATATATATATATATATATATATATATATATATATTGTGTTATATATATGTATGTGGTTTATTTATATATATACTATAACACTATAATACATATATATATACATATAGCCTCCAAAGACCACCAACACATCACAAAGAAATATAGAACATACACATAATTATATATATACATATATCTCACATAATAATTATATTTATAATATTATAATAGCTATAAATAAGGTAAATAAATTAGAATGCAAAGAACAAGCACGTGGAGTACATCGCACCAGTATCACACTAGATCTATGATACACTTATGATACGAGTCTACCACACAACCAAACGTATCCCGAAGGACACGAGCAAATCTAAAATAATATTTATGAACAATACAAAGGGTTAAATATACATCTACGTGTCCGTGTCAAAATGTGACATGCACAAACTCCCGTGCCGGAGAAAAAACCCCCAAATCAACCTGTATCTCCAAATTATCGGGATACAGCCTACACGTATCCAATTGTGGATACAACACTAGCCACACACAATCAAACACATGTCATTAATTGACTAATTGACAAACACAAAATGTGTCAATTTCAGAATTCTCCCAAAATTGACACAAAACACACCATAACTTTCTCCATAGGCCTCCTATAAACCTAATTCCAATTCCTATGGGTAGCCTATGCATGTGGAGTAGTTTCTTATGATTAAATCACAACTTTAGAGTCTAACTAAAGGAAAAAAACTGAATTTTACCTATTGGGAGATGGATTTCCAATAAAATCTCCAAATTGGATGAAAAGAGCCTCCAACTTGTAGATCCTTACTTCTCCTTGTAGATCATTGCTTCTTTCTTGTAGATCCTTACTCTAATAACCTCCAATGATAATTTGGGTAGAAATTAGAAAGAAATTTGGTAGGGATTTGATGTAGGAATGAAGGAATTTGGTTGAGAAAAATTCCAGATCTAGATTTAGAATAAAAAAATGAAGAGAGAAAAAGTTTTCATCCCCTTTATATAGGCCTCTCTTGGCCCCTCCCTCAAGCTACCATGTAAAGTCTAAAATACCTCTTGGGGCCTCTCATGAAGAAATTAATTAAGGAGGAAAAGTTCTAGTCTAATGAGTTTAACTTAATTAATCATCCTCCTAATGAATGAGCTTATTATTGGGCTAAAATCTAACAAAAATTAAATGTTGGTCCATGGATCTAATCTAAACTAGTTAGGTCCACTAACACAAGTCTAAAATTTTAATCTAACAAGCTAATAATAAATAATAATACAATAAATAAATATTCAACATGCACAATATTTAATTAATTACCAAATGACTGAAATACCCTTTTCTAGAAAATAAGGTAGTGACAAGCTGTGATTCTTGGATTTATTGACATGGTCTAAATCCCCTGGTTCGGGAACTACCTTGGCGACCTAACGGTCCTGGATACTTTCAGGTTCATATTTGCACGGAATGACTATTAGATAGTCTTTCGGGAAGAACTAGATGAATGTATGACATGGATAGTGTTACATAGTCATGGCATAAATTATGCGACAAGCATTAAAATGAGGCAACAAATATAAGTTAACATATAAGCAAGTAAGCATTGCATTCATATAGAACATAAGCATTTACTTTGGCACGGGTCTAAGGGTAGAACGAGGGAGTAAAACCGTAAAGGGACATACCGAGCGACATGATCTAGGGACGTGCAGTGTAAACAAGTGAACAGTGCACTATGAGAGTATATATATATATATATATATATATATATATATATATATATATATATATCATTCTACTCGAGGCATAGCGGGGTCTAGTTGCACAAGGGAAATGTAGCATGCAAGTGTCCATTTATAAGCAAAGTTTTATTTTCATGTTCTAGCACAAGGAATACAAGTTGGGATTATTCCCTTAGCTAGGTGTTTTGTATTCTTTATTAGCATGCAGGGGGTAATTAACCTAGAGACTAGCATGTATCATCCATATTTTAAATGTGCTGGCTAAGCAAAGACAAGTTTATCGTAGCCACCCACCTTAGCGATGATTCACCTCGGTCGAGCGATACTCCGAGCGAGCCTTTGAAAGCCTAAGCCAGAACTCCTGAATGGCCAAGTCTGGAAATCTTTTTGCCTCAAACGAGTATTCTCGAGCAAAGCAGGTCGGGTCGTTTATACTTGTACCATTTGAATCGGCTGTCCGCTTGAGTGGAACGAGTCATTACATATACACCACTCAAAAAAGTCTTGTCCTCGAGACTTCCTGAGCACAAACCATTCTATCGGAACTATCGAATCTACCCCAAGCATAAAAATCTGTACCAGTAGATCCGTTTGAACATAATTTCCTACTCGCTCCTTAAACTGTATCGCGTGTATGCTGGGTCGGTCTCATTGAAAGACTCTATCATTCAATCCAAGTTCTGACTCAGTCTTGTCACGACCCGCACCCAAAAAATCGGGCATGAGTCGTGGGTACGTCCAGCCTATGCCGCAGAATCGGCGGTAGAACGCTGTAAAGGTTCATTCTAGCTCAACAATCTATAACTCACAAAACCTATCAATATAACCTCTCCAAAAGGAGGGAAACCACGCAATATATATATGACTCAATCACAATAACTAGGGGAAGAGTAAAAGCACAATAAGATATCACAACAAAACAAGAACCAAAGAGAGCAATACAATATCCAAAATATACAGTCCAAGTCTAAAGTCTACAACATCTCACAACAAAATAATAAATACAGTCATCCAGAATAGCAACTGGGAACAACCCAGGAAAACCTACCTAGCTAACTAGGGTGCTAACGGCGTCTCCTCGACGGTCTCCTCCTCAGTCTCCGGGTCACAACACTCCTCGACGCCCGGTCCGTAGAATGTCGGGCAGAAATCCTCAGGATCCCCTGGAAAAAATATGCCCAGTCAGGACTGGAGCAAAGTACATAACTCTGAAAGCAACTCCAAATATATGGTAAGGTATACATGACTAGCAATAGAAAAGTATACAAGATGCACAGGAAAATAAATACATGGTGGAGCAGATAAAGTAGCTGCAATGTAAAATTGGAGAACAATACAAGTAGTAGAGAAGTAACTGCATGTGAGAAAACAAGAATACTAGCTAAGTGCCTTGAGCACAAGTTCGTTATGTGATCGGCTTAGGTTGCACATGAATAAACTATGATAACTCCATTATACGTGAGTTGCATAACCGACATACACATGAATACTGTTTGGCTTTGATCACATAACCAACTCCTACTCTCCTCCCCCACTAATACTCTTGGATCCAACCATGACATGCTACGTACATGATAAATAGCTCACGCACATGAAGACGAGAGCACAAGAAGCACATGATAGCACATGAGAATCAATACCCGAAGCACATAATGAAATACACGTGATAGAGTACCCGCTGAACACGGTAAGGAGGATAGCATCTCATGACGGGATCCACTAGTACCAGCTCATGAAACAATGTGTCAGAATCAAGTATTACAGTTCTAGAACAGGTGATATAAACGCTATCATGAAATAGAAACTATCAGACGTAGGTACTCGCCTGACGTCCTGAGCAACTGATGAGGATCGAGATCCAGATTGGCGTCGCAAGAACCTATTGCGAAAAAGAGAATTAAATGGGGTTCTAAAGAGTTAAAATGATATAAAATAACTAAAAACAGGGTTCTAGGGGTATTCTAGGTCGAACGGGTCAAACCGGTGAAATTTGGATCAAAAAGTCAACCCGATCCAAAAAGTCAACTCTAGGTCAAAACTAGGTCAAACATTGACTTTTACGGTCAACGAGGACAATTATGGTTAATGCTAGGTCAAACTAGGGTGCTCCTAAAATTCTAGGTCAAAACTAGCTCATTAAGCTAGTAAACCATCAAACTCCCCTTCTCGAGATACCGAGATACCCTAGGTATCCTATATCTTAACCTAGGCTACGCACCCCGCCTATACCCGCTAAAACCTATGCTAGCACGTGTAATTATATATACCAATACATATAAAAATAACTCAAAACCTATTCCTAGGCAATTGATCAAAAACTCTGCTCCGATACTCAATACCTTGGGTATCTCAAGGTATTGAGATACCATGATATCTCAAGGTATTGAGATATCCTCCAATACCTCACTAACTACCCCTCTAGCTAACTATCTATGAATATAGATATATACCTAGCTATATGTATAGGCTAATATATATATATATATATCTAACACATATATATATATATACACCTACGTATATATATATATATATATATATATATATATATATATATATATATATATATATATATATATATATATATATATATATATCCACACATACACACATATACCCATATACCCATACTCATATATATATCTAGCTATATCTATGCATCTATCTAGCTATATGTATATATATCTATATCTATATCTATATCTATATCTATATCTATATCTATACATACACATATATATATATATATATATATATATATATATATATATATATATATATATATATATATATATATATATATATATATATATATATATAACTAACTATATATATATACATACACATAGGCAAATAGCTACATAACTATATATATATCCACACAAACACAATACACAACTCATGAATATATAACTATATATATATCTACTATAGTAATCTAAGTATCTATCTATCTATCTATCTATCTATCTATCTATCTATCTATAGCTCTCTCAAATCCCTCAACCTCTCTCCCTAAAGCTGTAGTGCCCCGTTCTCCCGGTGCGGAGAGCGCGGCTAAGCAACACAAGACGGTATCGTTCGATCGGGATAGATTGAATTAAGAACTCGTCCTCGTTATGGATTTGTTTTTTCGGAATCGATTCCGATATTCAGTGGACAGTGCCCCCGAGATCGACTTAGCTGCAGAGTCAGGAGGGACCTCTCCGCTGCTATCTTTTATTGCCTCAGTTTTTGATGTCGCTTGTTGCTTTCGTGCTTTGAGTTGGTTTTGGGATTTGCTTGTTTTTCTTGAACGGTTTCAATGACTTTTATTGTTTTCGTTCATTGAACTGCACTTCAATTTCGAGATTGGAAAAGTGGAAGAGGTATTGATCGAGCTGTTCGTAATGCAGGTGAACGAGCAGTAGGCGGCTTGCTAGCGGAGTCTTGAAGCGCCTCTTTCCTTCTCCCTTTCAACAATCTAAGTGAGTGGCTACCAACCCGATTAGCTAGCCCTGCTTTCAGTCTTCACATCTAATAAATCTGTATTCTTCTTTGCCCCGATCAAACGATACCAAGTAATAACTAAAAGATACCAAGATAAAAGAGAATAGACTTGGTTCATTATGCTTGTCAATAAACTTCACGAACGGAGACTAAATTATATGCTTGTTCGCTTGGAAATAAATCATGAATTATTGTTTGTCTTGTACTTACTTGTCTCGTACTCGTGTTGCCTGAAGTGCATGAATGTTTAACAATTATGAATATGCCTCGTACTCGTGTTGCCTGAAGTACATGGAAATGTTTAATAAATTATTGTTACCGTTAGATCATGGACAACTTGTGCACAAGGGTAAGTTCTGCAGACGGTCGCTGGGGCACTGGCACCGTTCTGGTCCGGGCGGAACTCGTGTGTAGTCATCATGTGCTGGAAGGGATGGCTTATAACGCATCGTGTGCTTGTCGTATTCTTGTTGCATGCTATCCCTGTCCTTGACTATGTCCGTTATGGCACCACGCCAGTGATCATCGCGTATAATTTAAACCTGTTACAAACTAACTTGTGTCTTCGTGGCAGGGAAGGCATGGTATGTATTATGCAGGTAGTTCAGACGGAAAGGTAAAATCCACCGAACGGTGGCAAGTTCATTCAAGTATTATACATATATACTGTTGCTTATAAATGAACTAAGGCAAGATAGAAACCCACAAAAATATGCATGTTTCATTAAAACAACGTGTTGATTGGTATAGTTCGGTTAGCTCGCCTTCATCAGTATGTTTCGACATGCTGACCCTCGTTGAAACAGGTTCTCCACACTAAGGCGAACCGAGCGAGGAGCCGAAGTCGTCTTCCTGAATCCAGTCCAGCTGTTGGCGCATCTTTATCGCGCCCCTTTGAAGTATTTTGAAGACCGGAGCTTGCAACTCTTCATACACAAATGTAGCTCCGTGGCAAAGCTGTTCTCCAGCCTGGAGGTCTATATCTTTTGAAGTTAAGTAAAGGGATGTAATGTATATGACGACTATCTCATTTTGAGTCAACACTTTTGTAAGCCCGTGTGGCATATTAGCTGACTCGTTCAAGAGTTTGTAATAGATGTTCATTATCAATAAAGAGAACTTTTCCATGTTTCAAAATTCGTGTTTCAATTTATCTGCGTACTCTGAATATGTGTTTGCTATGCAAATCATTAAAGTCTTGTACGGGCGCAACCCCAGGCCCGCACGGCGGTCATGATTTGGGGGACGCCTCAACGATTCTACGGAATTGGGTCGTGACATAGTGGTATCAGAGCACAGATTCAAGTTCCTTAGATTTCGTGCTGGAAAAGTTTCTTTAACGATCAAATTCCTGTGCGAACTCTTGAACTCGCTAGGCCAAAATGAGATATGTTCATGCAATAAGTCCATTATATATTATGATCCTAATGTAATTTACCGTCTTTTGAAGCTCTAGCGCAATCTGCAGCGCAAGCACCGGACGAAATGCAAGGCCAAGGAAGTAGTTTGGGCACTTCGGGAAGTTCAGAGAGCCAGCGAGCCGTGCCAAGCATCGATCCCATCCAGCAAATGTTGCAGATGTTGGAGGCAAACCAACAAAGGGACGAGGCTCGCTATGAACGGGCCGAGAAGCGGGCGGAGGAGAGTCAGCTCAAGTTTCAAAACAATATAGAAGCATGATTCTCAGTCAAACAGAAGCAGGTAGATGCCCTACAACAGATCGTTCAGACTTTGGCTTCCAACCATTCCACGGCAAGAGCGCCGACTCCGGTGGAACATCCCGCACTTGAAGTAGAGATACCGCAAATTCCAATACCGAGGGACGTGACTACCTTCGACTTTGGCCACTTCAAAAAAGTCTGTAATACCCCATTCAACGAAACTGAGGACCCAGTCATAGCTCTAGATTGGTTGGCCGAACTTGAAGATTACTTCGCTCTGCTAGAGGTCCCCGAAGAGAAGCGCGTCGCCTGCGCACAACTACAGCTCCGCCTCAACGCGCACGATTGGTGGAACGTGCATCGACGATCTCTTCAATTTGATCACGGAGAGGAGGCGATCTCGTGGATGACTTTTCATGCCGCGTTCGAAGAGAAGTTTATACCCCCTCCAGTACAACGTCAAATGGAGAACGAGTTCGTGCAAGTGAGGCAAGGCAGCATGACAATTAAACAGTACTTCGCCGAATTCAACCGTCTCTCCAAATTCGCTAGGGCCTATTTACCTGATGTAGCGAGTCGAGCAAGAAGGTTTGAAGGTGGACTACGCCCTGCCATCCATGCATACGTAGTCGTTCATCAGTATCGTATAATGCGAGAAGTCATGAATCATGCCCTATCTCTTGAACCACACTATCCTCACGTTTCTGTCGGCGCTGTGCATACATCCAGTCACAAACGCCAAAGTAACGATGGAGGAAACAATGCTACAAAGTGCCCGAATAATGGCGATCAACAGAATGGGGACTGGAACAAAACGTGTCACTTCTGCAAAAGGCGTGGGCACGTTAGGAAATATTGCCGCAAAAGACCTGGGTTATGCCTCGCTTGTGGACGATCAGGCTATGCCATCAATTCCTGTCCGAACCTTCCTGATCGTCGCCCTCAACAGAATAATCCCTAACGGTTGGTTCTATTCCTAAGTTTTGGGACGAAACTTCCAATTAGTTGGGTAGGATGTAGCGCCCCGTTCTCCCGGTGCGGAGAGCGCGGCTAAGAAACACAAGACGGTATCGTTCGATCGGGATAGATTGAATTAAGAACTCATCCTCGTTATGGATTTGTTTCTTCGGAATCCCCATATTCAGTGGACCGTGCCCCCGGGATCGACTTAGCGGCAGAGTCAGGAGGGACCTCTCCGCTGCTATATTTTATTGCCTCAGTTTTCGATGTCGCTTGTTGCTTTCGTGCTTTGAGTTGGTTTTGGGATTTGCTTGTTTTCCTTGAACGGTTTTGA
Organism: Iris macrosiphon; assembly: GCA_036927795.1. Classification (NCBI taxonomy): domain Eukaryota; kingdom Viridiplantae; phylum Streptophyta; class Magnoliopsida; order Asparagales; family Iridaceae; genus Iris; species Iris macrosiphon. Next base: position 62,301,222 of record JAYESA010000018.1, read on the forward strand.
TGGTTTTCGTTCATTGAACTGCACTTCAATTCCGAGATTGGAAAAGTGGAAGAGGTATTGATCGAGCTGTTCGTAATGCAGGTGAACGAGCAGTAGGCGGCTTGCGAGCGGAGTCGTGAAGCGCCTTTTTCCTTCTTCCTTCCAACAATCTAAGTGAGTGGCTACCAACCCGATTAGCTAGCCCTGTTTCCAGTCTTCACATCTAATAAATCTGTATTTTTCTTTGCCCCGATCAAACGTTACCAAGTAATAACTAAAAGATACTAAGATAAAAGAGAATAGACTTGGTTCATTATGCTTGTCAATAAACTTCACGAACGGAGACTAAATTGCATGCTTGTTTGCTTGGAAATAAATCATGAATTGTTGCTTGTCTTGTACTTACTTGTCTCGTACTCGTGTTGCCTGAAGTGCATGAATGTTTAACAATTATGGATATGCCTCGTACTCATGTTGCCTGAAGTGCATGGAAATGTTTAATAAATTATTGTTACCGTTAGATCATGGACAACTTGTGCACAAGGGTAAGTTCTGCAGACGGTCGCTGGGGCATTGGCACCATTCCGGTCCGGGCGGAACTCGTGTGTAGTCATCGTGTGCTGGAGGGGATGGCTTGCAACGCATCATGTGCTTGTCGTGTTCTTGTTGCATGCTATCCCTGTCCTTGACTATGTCCGTTATGGCACCACGCCAGTGATCATCGTGTATAATTTAAACCTGTTGCAAACTAACTTGTGTCTTCATGGCAGGGAAGGCATGGTAAGTATTGTGCAGGTCGTTCAGACGGAAAGGTAAAATCTACCGAACGGTGGCAAGTTCATTCCAGTATTATACATATATACTGTTGCTTATAAATGAACTAAGGCAAGATAGAAACCCATAAAAATATGCATGCTTCATTAAAACAACGTGTTGATTGGTATAGTTTGGTTAGCTCGCCTTCATCAGTATGTTTCGACATGCTGACCCTCGTTGAAACAGGTTCTCCGCACTAAGGCGAACCGAGCGAGGAGCCGAAGTCGTCTTCCCGAATCCAGTCCAGCAGTTAGCGCATCTTCATCGTGCCCCTTTGAAGTATTTTGAAGACCGGAGCTTGCAACTCTTTATACACAAATATAGCTCCGTGGCAAAACTGTCCTCCAGCCTGGAGGTCTATATCTTTTGAAGTTTAGTAAAGGGATGCAATGTACATGACGGCTATCTCATTTTGAGTCAACACTTTTGTAAGCCCGTGCGGCATATTAGCTGACTCGTTCAAGAGTTTGTAATAGATGTTCATTATCAATAGAGAGAACTTTTCCATGTTTCAAAATCTGTGTTTCAATTTATCTGCGTACTCTGAATATGTGCTTGCTATGCAAATCATTAAAGCCTTGTGCGGACGCAACCCCAGGCCCGCACGACTGTCATGATTCGGGGGATGCCTCAACGATTCTACGGAATCGGGTCGTGACAAAAGCGCTGCTGCTACTAACTGCGATCGCGAACTGTTGCTGCTAGCTGCTGCATGTGCCCAAGCTACTGCAGCAAGCTGCTGCTGCTGCCGCTGCTGCCGCGGAGTTTCCGCGGCGCTGCTGCACTGGCTTCGCTGCTACTGCAGCGGCTACTAGCTACTAATGCTGCTGCTACTGCTGCTGCAGTCCACTGCTCTACAGCGCGCTGGCTGCTGCTGCTGTTGCTGTAGTGCGCTGCGCTGCAGCGCACTGGCCTCGCTGCCTACCTGCTCTCGACACACCACACACACAGACACACAAGCACACACACACACACACACACACACACACACACACACACACACATATATATATATATATATATACATACAAACACTCATAGATCTATATATACACAAGCATATATATATATAAATACACACACTCATATAGATATACATAAACACACTTATATATATACAGACACACACACACACACACACACACACACACATATATATATATATATATATATATATATATATATATATATATATATAAAATTATATACATATATAAACACAACTCAACTACAACGCACACAACACACAAAATAACACACCCAACACTCACCAACGCACGCACAACCACCCCTACACGCACAAACACACATATATATAAAATATAATCCGAGAACTCTAGCACACACTCCCTAAAGCTAATCCAACGCGCGCATAAGCCCGAAACTAAGAAACCAAGTCGAAATGGCCGTTCGGTCATTTAGACGAACACGTGGTGTGCGGTTCGCAAAACCTCCTGAAACGCACACCAAACCAACTCAAAATCGGCCTAAAATTTACCCATGGGTTCTAAACGATGTCTAGATCCTAGAAAAAATGATAACTCATCGATTCTAGGTCCGTGATAAAAATGCGCATGCACATAGAACCGACGACGACGAAAACCCCCAAAACGCCTATTTCTCCGCGATACGAATTCACGTGTCCGAACGGAGACACGTACTAACCCTCAAGATACCCGACAACGTCTACCTAGGTCCATCTAACCTAGGGCATCACCCAAAATTGGGTCAATCTTGGATTTTACCCAAAATTGACACAAAACCTAATGTCAAAGTCTCCAAACACAACCAAACTTATTCCAACTTCCTCCCACGGGTAGCCTTAGGGTCTAGGAAGGTTCTAAACCACTAATTATACTATATTAGAGCAATTAGTAAGAGAAAAGTTAGGGTTTACCTTTTGGGAGTTGGAATCCCAAGGCCAAAGTCTCCAAAACTCTTAAAATCACCACCCTCAAGCTCCAAGCCTCCAAATCAAGCCTCCACACTAAGTCTAGGCTCTAAACACCTAGGTTAGGGAAAAGTATAGGGTTAGGGTTCACATAAATAGAAGAAATGGAAGAAGGAAGGAAAGAAAATGAGAATACTTACTTGCTTGGAAGTGGGAAGAAGAAAGAAAGAATAAGGAAAGAGTGGAGAAGAAGAAGAAGAAGAAGAAGAAGAAGAAGAAGAAGTGAAGAAAGTGGGGAGGGGCCTGCTGGTTTCGGGTCTGGGAAAGGGGGAGGCCGGCCACACATGAAAATAGATTTACATAGTGCCAAAAGACAAAAATGCCCTCCCCTTAAGTCATGCAACTTGGGTTTTGGGTTTGGGGTTCCAAAAGCACTCAAACTAACTCCCAATCTCTCCAACTAACTAAAATAAAATATAATAAATATTCTAAACCCAAAAATAGGTCTCATAAGGGTGTGAGTTGGGTCGGACATGGGTCCACTAGGGTCTGACATGGGTCCACTAGGGTCTAACATGGGTCCAGACTAGCCAAAATCCTAAAATAATTAATAAAAAAATAATACAACCATCAATTAAATATAAATATAATTATAAATAATACATAATTTAGCAAATAAAAATAAAATAAAAAACCCTATTTTCTAGAATTGGATAGTGACAAGCCTACCCTCCTTAAAATAATTTCGTCCTCGAAATTAAAAGACGAAACTAGGACAGGAATGCAAGAAAAGAAAAGAACCATACCTCAGGGCTCGAAAAGATATGGGTATCGCTCGCGTATTTTATCCTCCCTCTCCCAGGTCGACTCACCTGGAGAGTGATGCCTCCACGCGACGCGAACCAAGGGAATAGTCTGGTTCCTCAATACCTTCTCCCGCCGTTCCAGAATCTCCACCGACTGTTCTGGATAGCTAAGAGTAGGGCCCACCACGATCTCTGAGTGATCCAATACATGACTGGGATCCACCACATACCGTCTCAACTGCGATACGTGGAACACATCATGAACTTCCTCTAGCGTATGCGGCAAATCTAGCCTATACGCCACAGCGCTGACCCTCTCAAGGATGCGGAAGGGTCCAACGAAACGTGGGCTAAGCTTCCCGCCTCCATCGAAGCGAATAGTGCCCAGCGTCGAAGAAATCCTCAGGAACACCAGATATCCAACCTAGCACAAATAAGGTCTCAGCACTTAATCTAAAATAAGCAATTACAAGCAAACACAAGAACAAAATCCAAATTCTAAGCTATACCTCAAACTCCAAAGGTCTCCGGTGGCTATCGGCCCAATGCCGCTGCCTGTCCTGCGCCACCCGAAGTCTATCTCTAATGAGCTTAACCTTCTCCACCGCATCAACTACCATCTCCGGGCCAAGCAAATCTCTCTCGCCTACATCATCGCATGATAACAGAGTACGACACCTCCGTCCATACAATGCCTCGAATGGTGACATCTCGATACTGGCTTGGTAGCTGTTATTGTAAGCAAACTCTACCAAGTGCAAGTGATCCTCCCAAGAGCCTCTGAAATCTAGAATACAAGTGCGAAGCATGTCCTTAAGTGTCTGGATGGTCCTCTCTGACTGGCCATCTGTCTGTGGGTGATATGCAGTACTAAACTTGAGCTGGGTGCCCAAGCTAGCCTGCAGACTCCTCCAGAAATATGAAGTAAAGTGACTGTCCCGATCTGATACTATGCTCACAGGGACTCCATGCAGTCTGACTATTTGGCGCACATACATCTCTGCTAGTCTCTCCGTAGACATATCCACTTTGAATGGTAGAAAGTGGGCCAATTTTGTCAACCTGTCTACGATGACCCAAATCGTATCCTTCTCTCCTGGAGAACGGGAAAGTCCAAAAACAAAATCTATGGTCACATGCTCCCATTTCTACTCTGGAATGGGTAACGGCTGGAGCAAACCTCCTGGCCTCTGCCTCTCCGCCTTTACCTGCTGGCACACTAAGCATCGAGATACGAAGTGTGCTACCTCCCGCTTCATCCCGTACTACCATACATGCTCTCTCAGATCTTTATACATCTTGTTGGCACCTGGATGGATAGAGTACTGGGATCGATGCGCCTCCTAAAGAACCTCCTCGCGTAACGATCCACTCGACACACACAACCTGGTACCGTGCCGCAATGAACCATCATCAGCAATGGTGAAGTCATATGCTAAATCCAATCTGAACCCGCGCCCTGATGCTCCTCAGGGACTCATCCTTAAACTGCGTAGCCCTGATCCGGTCTACCAACTCTGACTGAATCTGCAGTCCCCACATCTACATCTAAACTCTAGGAACTATCACCTTAATGCCCAAGCTCTCTAGATCTGCCAGAAGATAACGATCTGTAGTCAGGCACATAGCTACCGGATACCTGCTCAGCGCATCCGCAACTATATTTGCCTTCCCTGGATGGTACTACAACAATATGTCGAAGTCTTTCATCAACTCCAACCATCTCCTCTGCCTCATATTCAACTCTTTTTGGGTAAACACATACTTCAAGCTCTTGTGGTCTGTGAAAATCTCCACACGCTCTCCGTATAAATAGTATTTTCACAACTTCAGAGCAAAGATGACTGCTGCCAACTCTAAATTATGGGTAGGGTAGTTCTTCTCATGAGGACGTAATTGCCTAGAAGCATAGGCAATCACCCTTCCATTCTGCTGCAACACACAACCCAATCCCTTCCTCGATGCATCACTATAGATAGTGAATCCTCCAGATCCTGATGGCAACGTCAACACTGAAGCTGTCGTCAACCTTCTCTTCAGCTCATCAAAGGCGATCTGACACTCCTCTGACCAAACAAACTCCACGTCCTTTTGAGTCAGCCTAGACAATGGCTCTGCAACCAGAAAAAGTCCTGAATAAATCTTCTGTAGTAGCCTGCCAGCCCCAGGAAACTCCTGACCTCTTCTACTGAACTCGGAGCACTCCATGCCTCAACTGCCATGATCTTTCTCGGATCCACCGATATCCCCTCTCCAGTCACCATATGACCAAGGAATTCAACCTTGTCAAGGAAGAACTCGCACTTCGAAAGCTTTCCATAGAGCTTCTTCTTCCTGAGAGTCTCCAGCACTATCCTCAGATGCTCCTCATGCTCCTCTGGGGTCTTAGAATACACCAAGATATCATCTATAAACACCACTACAAAACTGTCCAGATGCTGATGGAACACCTTGTTCATCAGATTCATGAACACTGCCGGGGCATTAGTCAACCCAAACGGCATCACCATGAACTCATACTGTCCATACCTGGTTCGAAAGGCTGTCTTCGGAATATCCTCCCTCCTGACCTTCACCTGGTGGTAGCCCGTCCTCAGATCAATCCTGGAAAACACCCTAGCTTCGCTCAACTGGTCAAATAGATCATCAATACGCGACATCAGATACTTGTTCTTGATTGTGAGGTTGTTCAGAGCCCTGTAGTCGATACACATCCGTATCGACCCATCCTTCTTCAGCATAAAAAGTACTGGAGCACCCCACAGAGAAGAACTAGATCTGATAAATCCCTTATCCTGAAGCTCATCCACCTGCTTCTTTAACTCTATCAGCTCACTGTTGCTGACTCTATAGACGTGTTGGGATATCGGCTCCGCGCCTGGCACCAAGTCTATAGAGAACTCCACATCTCTGTCCGGAGGTAACCCTGGCAACTCCTTCGGAAAGATATCCATGAACTCTGCTATCAGTGGATGTTGCAACCTCGACTCTACCACCAGGGCTCCGCAGAAGACTCCCTCGCTCTGATCCACTGCTCCTCTGGCAAACTGAAACTCTGGCTCACCCGGCGGACTAAACAACATTCTGCCTCCACGACAATCTATACTAGCACAATGCATACTCAACCAATCCATCCCGAGTACAATATCGTAGCTCGGAAGTGGCATTACGAGTAGGCACACACTCAACTCCCAGCCTCCCAAGGTAACTCTCCGGTCTCTGCAGACATCACTAACTAGGATGATGCCACCCCCGGTCGTGATCTTGCAGAGTCTAGCTAAAGTTTCAGCAACAAGATGGTGTCTAACAACAAAAGATACAGACACAAAGCTATGGGAAGCACCGGAATCAAATAAAGCAAGTGCTGGAATAGAATCAAGAAGAACAGAACCTGAGATTACGTCACCAACGGTGCAAGATACGATATCATCAAAGAAGGACAGTAATATTACAAAAGAAACAATTTTAGAAAAATTAAAGATAGCAAAAGAAATTAGGAAGGGTCCTAGTTGTGATTGAGCACACACTCTCTCAGCCTATATCCTATATCCTATCGCAGGTAGACCTAGAAACTGGACCTGCAAACTATGACCTGCATACTAGACCATGCATACTCGACCTGCATGGGCAACCACCAAAAATGTGTCATGACCCGCACCCAAAAAATCGGGCATGAGTCGTGGGTACGTCCAGCCTACGCCGCAGAATCGGCGGTAGAACGCTGTAAAGGTTCGTTCTAGGTCAACAATCTATAACTCACAAAACCTGTCAATATAACCTCTCCAAAAGAAGGGCAACCACGAAATATATATATGACTCAATCATAATAACTAGGGGAAGAGTAAAAGCACAATAAGATATCACAACGAAACAAGAACCAAAGAGAGCAATACAATATCCAAAATATACAGTCCAAGTCTAAAGTCTACAATATCTCACAACAAAATAATAAATACAATCATCCAGAATAGCAACTGGGAATAACCCAGGAAAACCCACATAGCTAACTAGGGTGCTAACGGCGTCTCCTCGATGGGCTCCTCCTCAGTCTCCGGGTCACAACACTCCTCGACGCCCGGCCCATAGAATGTCGGGCAGAAATCCTCAGGATCCTTTGGAAAAAAATATGCCCAGTCAGGACTAGAGCGAAGTACATAACTCTGAAATTAACTCCAAATACATGGTAAGGTGTATATGACTAGCAATAGAAAAGTATACAAGATGCACAAG